>JAVQJS010077817.1:0-11996 GCA_036024795.1 Galaxias rostratus
TGATCTGTGTGAAGATAATTAATTCGTACATAAATCACCCTGAAACACTACATATATGTAAGGTAACCAAGTGAACAAAAATAAGACCACATAATATTAACGTTTTCTCTTTTAAAACAAGCTTATCAAATTCTTGGTGCATAACAGAAAACCTGCACATTTCAAAATGTTCTGGTTTAGTCCTCATATGCAACCAACTCTGGAAGTGGAAAATAACGCAACGATTAGAACAAAAACCATACTAAAATCTGGTTTATTTTCGCCTTTAACAGATGTTAGATAATTCTAAGTTTAATTTCTTTGGGTCTCTGCTTGTCACTATTCTATTCATAGTCTGGCCCTTTTTGATGGTCTACTTTGTGGGGGGAAATCACGTGCACTATAAAAGGCTCTGTCTATTCCTTTACACACCAAACTCTGCCCTTCCATCTCACAGAGTCTTTCAGATACATATCTTAAAAATTACCAGCTGCCGATAATAATCTACTGACACATGTATAGCAGTCTATCACGCTTCGGAAACACCAAAGTAATCTGGATTTGAGATGATCGACGGACCCATATTACGGGTTTATTTTTTAAGGAATGACGAAAAGAAAGCACAGAAAAAATAAAAGAAAGTGTGCAGGTGCTGACCTCCAGAACTGTTCACATCTGTTTGTGTCTACATGCATTTCTTTTCCACCACTGATTCTTATCAGTGATTGGTTAGTATACCTAAATCTACCCATCCACCCCAGGCCCAGCACCTGAGAATTACACCAATTGGAGAACAGAGTAGGCCAGTTGAGTTGCTAAAACTAACACTGAGCGAGATTTTTAAGAATACAGTGAAATCTAACCTTAGATTGAATTATGATGTGGCACTCTACCAAGTTTACCAAGTATGTACATAATGTCATGCCATTACCTGATGGGGTCAATGCCAACAGGGGCCTGTGCTCTGGCGAAGTATCAGTAACGGAGCGAATGGGAGGCTGTTTTCATTCCATGCATCAATCCAGAATGTACTGGAAGCGCTCTCGCCACTGAAATGTGCATTCATTAAAACGATCCGATAAGACACACATAGGCTCCAATTAGATGTAATCAGGGGACACTGAGTTGTGCCCACACTGTTGAGAACATCCCCTCTCCTCTGCCTCTCCTCTGCATCTCTTTTACCTGCAGTGATGCAAATCTCGAAAATCTAACCAGTGCTTTTAAAACGGACCTGACCATTCAGTTAAGATCACTCATAAACAGAATGAAAAGAGGGACCATGGCCATTTGAGCTGCGGTGCCAGATCGGGTCAGCCAGCCAGCCACTTAGACCCTCAGGCTAGCCATCCAACTTGACTGCCTGCCAGCCAACCAGTGAGACCCTCAAGCTAGCCATCCAACCTGACTGCCTGCCAGCCAACCGGTTTGCCAGACTGAAAGTAACTTCAGGACGGAACAAAAATACAGCGGCGTCAATGGTGTTGCCATGTTTGTGACTCCTTGTTTGTGACCCTCTGATTCGAGAGGTGGTGGACTGAAGAGGTTGTGAGAGAGCACGTGGCAACTTGGACACACACACACACACACACACACAACACACACACACACACACACACACACACACACACACACACTCACACAGTCTAAGACAAGGGATTGATTACATTTGTGCATCCTCAACAGACCAGCTGTTACAAGGATTGATACTTTGCGATTACTAAACATTGTAATGAATTTTTTTTAAGCTGTAATTGTTGACAAACAGTATTCTGTCCAATGTATGCTTACAGAATTAATGTGAATATACACATCATTGAAATGGATGTGAAAGTAACCTAGTGGCTCACTGTGACAGTCAGTCTTTATGAAAGCAGCATATGTTCTGTTTGTATGTGAGTATGTGGGAATGCAATCTTTCACATATAAAAATGGTTTCTTAAATTAAAAAAAAAAAGGGATTCTTCAGTACTTCACTTACTGGCATACTGGCATATTTATATTTAAATGAAACCAAAGATGTAATGACACAGATCAACAATAGCATTCTCACATGTGAAGATTCAAAATACACAATTTGTCATAACAATCTTGTGACAAGAGAAATTCCAGAAAACAAACGTTTCTTTTATTCATACATACACTAATTGTGTTACCCCGAGTGTCAAAGGCATAATTTTCCATTCATAGTGATTTTGTATAGAATACAGAATTAACTTTTTAGTTTTTTATGTTTTCTTCTGGGGGCAGGGACACTTTAAGGGGTGTGTGTCTCTGGTCTGATCACATGTGACAGAGTTCAGAAAGGGTCAAGTGGGGTCGCGAGCTGCATCCTGCAGACTGTTCATCTATTTATTGATTTAACAAGGACTCTTATCCATATTGCTGGACTTTCAATTAGGCTGGCGTGTGAGAGTGTGTTATTAAGCATGAGGTGAGCGAGGGACCCAGCAATCTCACCGAAGCAAAAAAAGATCATCGATCTTTGCCCCAGTCTGTTGAGTGTTGTGGCCGGGGAAACACAACGTTGCTTCCATCATCAATAGACCTTTTGTAGCCCACGTAGAAGACCATGCCACCTGAATGATCACCATGTTTGAGTAGAATACGTGAATTAGCTACTAATATCTAAGGCTTGCAATCAACCATATCAAAAATATCCGTTAAGGACAATCAATTCATGGGCGAATGGAGAAGAGAATTACACTAGCTGATTGCCGACACCAGTAGGTGCTGATGTCATGATTATAACATTGATGCGTACATGGCTCGTTGCTGTCCTCTTGTGGGGGTACAGTGACTGACAGGGAACGACATTGAACTCAACAGTCTGACTCCAGCAGACAGAGCACATCCTTCATGACCAGTGCAATCAGAGATCTTCAAACGTCTTCCTCCATTTCACTCTTTACATTCTGCAGGCCTGCTTGCCATAGTTTGGCACTTCTGGAAGGGGTGTGTGGAGGCAGGTGCGATGTACATGTTTTTCCACCAATAGAAAGCTGCTGCATGAAGCGGACATGTCTTCACCTTTCTACAAGCCAAGGAGGCAATGCCCTATGCCCTTTATGGATTCCCTTTTATGTCGCTAGTGCCATTTTGGAGCAAGGATGCTCAAACAGTGTTAGTGAATCCTACTCTCACACACCCGTATGCACACACAAACACAAATGCACACGCACAACCTTCTGAAGGTCTAATTTTGCATGCAGATTTAACTGCTCTCCAGATTTGTCATGCCATGAACTTTCGCAGGTGCTTTATTTTTAGAAGACTACCCATCTTGATCCATCACATTTTATAGTACTTCTAGGGGTTAAACACGCTCCCACCCACACAATGCTGAAAATTGACAAGTATAGTTTGGAAAAGTTCTGGTCGGACTCACGTACCAATTTTGTTGCTCACTTAACATATATATTCTTAGTACACTATTCTCTGCACTTTTTATCAAGGTATAAGAATGCTGCTTTCCTGTGTTCCCTCACGTGGCTCATGTTGCTACAGGATTGTTTAGGCCAGCCTAGTTCCTTCTCAGTCAGGCTTCTGAATATTTCATAGCAGTCCCCAGAAAAGAGGCAGGCTCAGGTTACAGGGTGCCGCGAGACAGGTGGACTCTGGATGCTTCCGTTGACACACAATAAAACCTATATCCTATCTAATATTTGGCATGCTTCAGAGCCACACCCAGACCCTAATGCCTATCCCACAAGCTCATCAAAAACCCACCAGAGGCAGGGGTTTAAGTTAAGTGGCAGTTCTGGGCTGTGAGTGTTTGTTCCCCTGTCATGTACTGTAGCACCCTCCCAGACAGAGCCACAGGGTCACACGTAGGTAGCAGCCAGCGCTCCACAGTGTACCGAGTTAGCCCCTCCCTCTTCCTGCTCACCTGTATTTAAATGCATCTGCCACACCAGGTTAGCAGGGCAGCTAGCGTTACTCTGAAACAGCCTCCCTCTTCCTCTTCCTCCTCACACTCTCTCTCTCTCTCTCCCTCTCTCCTCCGCAAAAGACCAAATTAAAGTGAGTATGGTGTTTTGACTTCAGTTTTTTTTACTTTGTCAATATTTGTTGTGTAAAAAGTTATTGAATGGCATTCTTACCATTTTGAATGCACAAACTTTGTAATGTCTGATCAACTAAAAACTTTGAATATTGAACTTTGAATCCAATAGTAAAACGTTTTGTACAGCTCTGTAATATTTACAACAAACCATGTAATTTGCTACTGCAGCGTAGTTTGTTACATTTGGGAGATTTGCCAAGTTAATTTGGTACAAATGTCAAATGGGTTAGTGAGCATATCAACATAGATATCTTTCCCTCATCTCAACAAAGAATGTCATTCTCCACCCTGGTCTATTGTGTGCTGTTGTGAGAACTCTGTTCCAAGGATCAGGTGACAGAGCAGACACTGGGTTCCCTTGACCACTAATCCTCCAGCTAAAACGCACTGGGCCCTGTCAGTCTGTTTCACGTCCAAACGCACAGCCATCCAACCCTAATGCGACCCTGCTAAAGACCCAATCTGTCAGTCAACTAGCAACCCTAGATGTTCTATTATGGAGAGGTTATCTAAACGCTCTGTACTACTTAAGGCAGGATGTAACCAAAGGAGAAAAACAGGATAGCTTTTGACTTGACTCTGAAATAGTACCTAAATGCACAATGAATGTTGTAAATTAGACTGTCATGGATTGATGTTGTGAATTTGCAGAATGCTTTTGTCCTCACAATATTTTTTTCTGATCTGACCCCGTTTTTAATGATGTCTCCATTAACTGCTGTTGAATATGAAACACAGCTCATCATCATAGTAATGTAGCATGTGTGAGTGTTTCAGGGGTTCCGAGGACTTCAGTGAGAGGCCCTTATGAGACACAAGGCAAAGCGCCTTCATTTACATATTGATTGTACACTGGGCTGAGCTGAAGCGCTACTCCAATGGAGTGGCGACAGATAGCCACATAAAGTCAGATAGCCGTCCAAACATCGAGCTATTCAAGTCTATATCTTAGTTGGGTGGGCGCTTAGTTTGAATGGAGAGGCAATTGTTCAAAATCTTGTCTCTGCCCGGAAGATCTTTATTTTCTTGTAACACTTGTCTTAAATGAATATCCAGATGGGTATTGAAGATGTTAAGTACCCTTCCCCCCCTCCCTCACCATCCGCTCTGTGTCTCTGCGCCGCCTCCCCAGGCCCCACGATCATGGCGTCCAGCTTCTCGGTGCGGAACTACTCGGTGGGCCGCCAGCCGTCTTTCTCTAGCATGTCTCTGCGGGACACCGGCCGCTCCCGCTCCCGAGCCTCCGTGTCCTTCTCCTCGGCAGGCGCCAGCCCCCTGACCCGCTCTGCCTCCGTCAGCCACGACCTCAACGGGCCGGGGAGCCTCAACGGCCTCTGCAGCAGCGCCAACGACAAGGAGGCCATGCAAGGTCTCAACAACCGGCTGGCCAGCTACCTGGACAAGGTGGGCTAAAAGGGGAGGTAACAGGTGGTACTAATGGGTGATTCCAAAAGGAAGTACTGCGGGTGGCAGAGGGAGGTAACGGGGGTTCTAACAGGTGGTAGAGGGAGGTAACGGGGGGTTCTAATGGGTGGTAGAGGGAGGTAACAGGTGGTTCTAATGGGTGGTAGAGGGAGGTAACACGGGGTTCTAATGGGTGGTAGAGGGAGGTAACGAGTGGTTCTAACGGGTGGTAGAGGGAGGTAACAGGGGGTTCTAACAGGTGGTAGAGGGAGGTAACAGGGGGTTCTAACAGGTGGCAGAGGGAGGTAACGAGTGGTTCTAATGGGTGGTAGAGGGAGGTATCAGGGGGTTCCAATGGGTGGTAGAGGGAGGAAACAGGTGGTTCTAATGGGTGGTAGAGGGAGATGACCAGTGGGACAGTGAGACAATGATGTAGACTAGAGACTATCTCTGAGAGACGTTTCTATAGAGAAATGATGAGTCAGTTGGACTGTTTCCCTAATGACTTCAGATCATGGTCAGCTCAGTGTAATGAGGTTGACTCTGTATGAGCCGGTGTAACCTGTCCCGTTCCCTCTAGGTGCGTTCTCTGGAGCGCTCCAATGCCGACCTGGAGCTGAAGATCAAACAGCTGATGTTGGACCGCGTGCCCAAAGGTCACGATCACGACTCAATGATGGCCCAGGCACATGCTGTAGAGCAGGAGGTACAAAGCCACAAAGAGAGACAGATAAACTCAAGGAGACTGTTAACCTGGCTCCCACGTAGTTGTCTCTGACTTGTTTCTTTATATGGTGTGAGTTCTTTGCAATCCAGGCACAGATGTCGTGCAATCAAACATTTACGTAACCTGCAAGGTCATGCAAATATACCAGCATACATGTGCGCGCACACACGCACAAACGCACAGACTCAAGCACATTTCTCCTTAACCCATTTTCTATTCTACAGCGATACTTCAGTAACCTACTGTACCAAGGCTCCATATAGTTTAATGAACAGCAGACCATGAACTGTGTAGACACTCGGTTAAAGATTGACCATTAACAAGTAATTGTAGTTTTTTCATTGGATTGGAATGTGTTGGCTGACATGTGTAAATAGCGTGAACTTGGTCAATCATGAGATTCCATGCGATGCGGAAGGCAACACCTCACGTATCCTCGTAAGCCATCTAACCGATTCCATTCCCTGTGTTTTCTTTTGCGTTCCAAAGTACCCACACACAAGGCTTATCTACATGATGTGTCCAGGGCATCATGACTGGCACTTCCTTTGAATGACCCTGTTTTGCCAGAGCGATGTAGATGGCGGTGACACAGTCAGATGAACTGTTCATGGTTACACTAAAAGCCCTCTCTGCTCAGGTGAGGAAGAGGACTCTGGAGAACGCCCGTCTCATGCTGGAGATAGACAACGCCAAGCTGGCCGCCGACGACTTCAGGATCAAGTAGGAAATCCATGTCTAGGGGATGGAATATCCTACAGAATCAAAAGAGCAAAAGTCTTTTATTCAGATTCACTGAACAACAGATCGATGTAGAGATGTGTTGAGTAAATGGCATTGGGGCTATTGTTTCAACAAACTTGTAGTTTGTGCTTTTAAACACTACTGTTAGTTAAATATTACTGTGTTACTGAAACACACCTTCCCCACCTGCACACAGTAGTATTTGATTTCACGGCTTAATGCAGGGTGTGACCTGTAGGTACGAGACGGAGCTCGTGATGTGCCAGTCCGTGGAGAGGGACTGCTTGGCCTTGAAGAAGGCCAAGACGGACCACGAGCAGATCATTGCCAGCCTGCGAGGAGACCTGGACAGCCTCAAGGAGGAGCTCTACTTTCTCAAGAAGAACCACGAGGAGGTGGGCTCCATGGCTCCTTCTCCGTAAACTCCTTTGCATTCCAGTCTTTCAGCCCCTCTCTCCTGTTTCCCACCCCCTTCCCCCCTTCCTCTCTTCTCTGTCCTCACTCCCCTCCCCTACCACCTCTCCCACTCTCTCTGATCTGCTCTTCTGGTTACTGGAGACAAAGGGAGCGGGACTATCTAGTTTCCCATGGTTCCTGTGCAGACTATCAGGCACTGCGGAGCCAATAAGGACTCTGTGGAGGTTTCAACACAGCACCACTCTGTTCTCCTCCCTTCAGACCCCCGAGTGAGGAATTCACCTGACCTCGATGCTGTGTGTTTGTGTGTGTGTGTGTGTGTGTGTGTGTGTTTGTAGGAATGAGTAAGGTGAGTATGAGAGAATGTCAGCGAGTATAAGAGAAGAAGTGTGTATGTATGTGACAATCCATCGCCCTCGTTTTTCTACGGTGCGACAGCCTCCGAGGGACAAGGGTGTATTTGTGTAGGGGGTGTGGAGCGAGCACAAATGACGTGTGTTTAATCCACTAGGGTGAGGGTGTGTGTGGGCACAATGAGAGGGCCCACCACCATGGTTGTAATGGGACCTCCGCTCCATCCACTATTAATGTTGAAGGCATAATTAATGAAGAGAGGCCTTCTCCGTGTCACTGGGTGGTGCAGGGTTTGGTTTCCACTCGTGTGCAAGTTGTGTACTTTAACATATGTCTGTATTGGATTTCAATGAATCCTTAATGAATTTATGACATACATCCTTTTTCTTCTCTCTTTCGACCAGGAGTTGGAGCAGATGAAGGGCCGTATTGCCCAGGACCAGGTGAACGTGGAAGTGGACTCGGCCAAGGGGCCCGAACTGGGAACGGTCCTCTCTGAGCTGCGCTCCCAGTACGAGAACATCGTCAAGAAGAACAAGGATGAGGCCGAGACGTGGTACCGCAAAAAGGTCAGAGGGCCTTTTCCTAGTGTCCATCAACTCACTAAGAACGCACACACATACACTGTGCCACAAACACCTATCCACACACGCCGTCCGTGACTGTTGATACATACAGGCAGTTTGCCAAAAAATTTGACCTGCGTGTGTCTGTTCCTCTCATCCTGAGTGTGTGACTTCCATGCAGCTGGAGGTGGTGCAGAACGAGGTGAGGCAGAACAACGAGGCCCTGAGGGGGGCGCAGGGTGAGCTGACGGAGAGGCAGCGCTTCCTGCAGACACTGGAGGTGGAGCTGGAGGGCCTGCACAAACAGGTCAGACTCACAGCCTGGAGCCAGCTCAGGCCGGGGTTTCTCAAAGAACCGGATTTTCTGTTAAAAGACCATCAGAGATGCACAGTTGTCTCCATTGAAACCAGTGTCGGTGCATACGTTTTTTTCTAACTAAGTTGAATTTGAACTGTTTGATATATGTTTTTTCACACACTGCACTCTTATATGATAATTCGCTGCCACAGATAGCAGTAGTAGTGTGAGAACTTATTGTCATTGTAAACCCAGAACTATGGTAACAAGAGCGTGCCAACATTGAAAATGCAGTCCTGGGAATCGGTCCTTGTTTGCCTCTTGTTGACTACAAACAAGCATTTGAGACGGGTCATGGAGGTTTACTCAAATCAGTTTGAGGTTAGGCTAAGATTTGACTTCTTAAGAGCTACATTTGATTTGATTTGCTTCAAGTATCACACTGATGTCTGAGATGTTTTTTTTATGGTTCTCAGTATCTTACCCAGTGCGTGTGGCACACATGACCAGCTATTATATTTCCCTTTTTACAATCTTTCTCCATTGACTCTGAACTAAACCATGTGAGAGACAGTATTGGGTGTCACTGGAATTTCAAGTGTGGCCGTGCTTTTGTTAGGGGTTGCTTTGGTTTGTGTGTGTGTGTGCATTTTCTTCACGCTGCCTTGGTTGTACGTTCGTGTCGGTGGACAGTACGTAAAACAATTTGAATTCATTGAATTGATTAATGGGTCCTTGAGCCACAGACGTTTAAATCATTGTGAGTCAGGCGTCCGGGTTGTTTGTGCTCATAAACAACCGATTCCCCTCCCCTCTCTCCCACCAGGTGTCAGCACTGGAGGGGAACCTGGGGGAGACCAGTCAGAAGTACACTGGGGAGATGGAGCGCCTCCAGACCACCCTTTCCCAGCTGGAGGACGACCTGTCCCAGCTGCGTCTGGACATGCAGCGCAACAAGACCGACTACGAGCACCTGCTGCGGATCAAGCAGAACCTGGAGATAGAGATCGCCACCTACAGGCGCCTGCTGGAGGGAGAGGAATCGTGAGTCCACTGGCCAAGCTCTTATGCTCATCCTTCAGTGTTACTGATCTCTCGAGGTTTGGTTATGACACCTTGTGTATCCTTGACTAATTTAGTGTATTTTATGCGGTAAGTTCACTCTCCATAATCTTAGGACTGTGCAAGTCTTCTATAAATTCTAACAGTTCTTTTCCATTTTTCAGGATGAAGGAAGTCACCACTCCAAAAAGTAATTATTGCTTTCTACATTGTATGCATGATTATCAGTTTGACCTGTGACACAATACCATGTTTAGAATGAACAAGAATAACTGCGTTACGATAGCAAGAGATCAAAAATACTTGATGACAAATGCTTAGCTTTTGATAAAGCGACAAACCATCCACCTTCTGGGCACCCTGCCAGTCTCTTTCACAGTACATCAGGGAACCCCATTCTGATAACTGGCACCACATTAGTGGATGTAGATAATGTCCCCATTCATGAATCTGTCACTTGTCAAATACAGAGTTGGGAACATGTACACTTGGGCCATGTTGACCACGTTAGACACGCAAGTCCTAATCTCTCGCTTACCTTTAAGCCTGGTATCTAGACCTAATTAGCTGAGTGTTTAAAAACCCTGACACCTCAACCCTTTTCGCTCAACGCACTAACAGACGTTGACACATGTGCATACATGCATGCTCCAAGCGCACACACACACAAACAGGACAAGGGCGAGGACTGCGGCCTGAGACTAATGACAGTTTCATCAATCTCCAAACAAGGCAAACACCCCAAACACCTTCACAGCCCTTAGCAACCGGGTGTACACAGCATTGGCTTAAATGAGGTGAGAGTGTGTGGATCTGAATGAGTCACTTTGGGCTGTTCCTCTCTGCTGACCAAGCGGCTCACATCACAGCTTTTTAACCACCCAACACACATTGAGAATTTAGCTATGGGGTGTGCTGCTGAACTGGTAAAAGAGCAAACTACTCACACATGTATGTTCTACGTGATGTTCAGCACTTATTCGTGTGTTTTTGGTTGAGCTAGATGATACGCTAACAATGAGCTGTGGTCTCCCCCTGCAGAGGAACCTGAAGTACGCACCAGGAAGATTGTGAAGGTGGTGACCCAGACCATGGTCAATGGCAAGGTGGTGGACGAGTCCAGTGAGGTGGAGCAGATCGAAGAGCAAAAGAAGTAAAAAAAATAAAAAAAGAAATGTGAGGATTGAGAAGCGACAGAAACAGGCAGGTAGAAATTTGAGTTAGCGAGAAAGAGGGAGAACTATAGTTAGAAAGAACCAGTGGAGAAGAAGCTAAAGGTAAAAGATACAAATTGTCCTTATAAAAGTTACATGGCAGAAAGAAGCATATAAACACTACTTTTGCCACTTCATGGTTTTGTTGCTAAGTAAATGCATTTGTTACATGGGTGTAGATTTTGACCCCTAGCCCCTCTACTTACCGGGGTTTCTTTGCTAGAGATCTCAACACCTCATATCATAGTGTGACTTGTAGCTTTAGCATAATTTATATCTCTGTCAAACCCTCCTCCTGCTATTCTGCTGTCTGCTGTTATTGATATGCAAAACTACAGTATATTGTAGGGCTAGTTTGCATGTCTTCTCATTAATAGAGGTTTTAACATATAGCGAGTGAATGAGTTGACAGCTATTTCAGTTTTCCGGAAACTTTTGGGAATTAAAACATTTATTTAAGCAATGGTTTAGACACATTTGAATGAGTAGACATTTAGACTGTGTTTTGATTATTTGAGTACAATTTAAATTAAAGATGATTAGCAATGGCCTTACCGACTCTCTATTTAAATGACACATGGTTATCTTTCTCAGTAAGACTTACAAATAGAAAACTGTTTCAGGAATTTTGAATGTGTGTGCATACAGCAAATACAACAAAAAACAGTACACAAGCAGACAGTTAAAGAAGCCAGAATGTTGTGAATGCACAAAACATGCAAACCACACATAAACCCACACACAAAAATGTATTTGCTCACCCTCAGCCACACCCACGCACACAGCCCATTTTCCTGTGAACCAAGTAAGAGCAGGATAATCCAATTGTAGTGGGGGCTTTCCCACTGTGGGGCAGACATGAAAGGGCTCTAGTCTGGCAGTAGTAGTCTGTCTTCCAGCCATTGTTCAGTATGACAGTGATTAGTGTCCAGAGACATTCACCACCATCACCTTCCGCCTCCTCCCAGGAAAGGCTCAGTCTGGACGGACACTCCCTGTAATGATGGCATATGTTATGCACACACTTACTACTGTCTGGTTGCGAAACAAGAGGGTAGACAAATATGCTTTTTCTCACAAGCACGTCAGACAGACCCACACACACACACACAACACACACACACACACACCAAACACACACACACACACACACAACTCACTCACC
>JAVQJS010077822.1:0-13841 GCA_036024795.1 Galaxias rostratus
TCTCTCTCTCTCTCTCTCTCTCTCTCTCTCTCTCTCTCTCTCTCTCTCTCTCTCTCTCTCTCTCTCTCTCTCTCTCTCTCTCTCTCTCACTCTCTCTGTGTCTTTGGCTCACTCCCCCCTCGATGCTCCCTTTTTTGTGTTTTACACACACACACACGCACACACACACACACACACACACAAACACACACAGACTCTTAAAGACGATACTTTCTCAGCAGGTCTGATTGCCAATTGTACTTCCTTTCCGGAAAGCGTTCTGGAATTCTAATCCGGCGAAAATCCTGGATACATTTCTCCATCTCTTGTTCAGGAGTCAGCTTGTCCTTGCCTGTTTTCCTCTTTGCCGCCTCTCGTTCCCGGATGCCCATCGTTCTCACTCGAAGCAGGTCTGTCTTACGACGCATCTCTGAGTGCTGCAGAATCTGGACTGGGCCTTTCTTCATTGGCCGGTCTAGAGTCTGCACGTTGGGTTGTCGACGCGCTGGACCGCAGATGACCGTTCCCTGTGGGGAGCTGGCTTCTGATTGGGTCTCAGAGCAGGAAGTAGAAAGCTCGTTGAGTGAGGTGCCACTCTCTCCCTCGCGCTCGCTCTTGTGGCTCTTACAACAGCAATCACAGTGGGAGGATGACCACCTGGATGGCCCACCTGGGAAATACACACACACACACACACACACACACACACACACACACACACACACACACACACACACAAACAGACAGAACACTGTGACACTGAACAATCAAACCCTGAGCTTACAACATTTTATGTCATAACAGCCAAGGGCACAAAGCATATGTGTGTGTATGTGTGTGTGTGTGTCTATGTGTGTGCAAGAAGTGGGACATAAGAAAGTATATTAGAGGACCTTTGCCCTTTAATTACTGACCAGATGGACTGTGTACAATTCGGATAAGAACAGCCCTGGCTAAAAAGGACTTTCAAAGGTCACCACATCGTTGAACCTTTACCACGTCGCAGGGTCAAAGCCTGTGATTTAACCCAAGCAATCCAACTTGCTTCTGCTTTTTACAATTAAAACCATAACCTGCAGACTTTGTAATAGCAAGGCAACATATTATTTTATGTTGAAAGTCTTACTGAAATGAATCAGCAGGGTCACATCCCCCCTCAGGGAGGCACTAAGGTGTGGTGAGAACAGAAGCAAAATGAACAGTACATACATCATCTTGAGCTTATGCAGTAGCAACAGAATGATGAGCTACCTGCAGATCGCAATTGTGTTTCTGACCCAGTAGCAGGCCGGATTAAAATAATCATAAACCATGCACAGGGAACGCATTTAGGGGAACAATGCGCACAGAGGGCCTGCTCCTTATTTAATACCCGTTCTGTGGGAAGGAAGTTATCAATATGTACCTGCTTTATAAATGTATCTCTGTTTGGTATGTTAGACTAGAAAAGTAAAGGACATAGTGGAAATATTTGTTGCTGATCTGCATACTGATTTTGAAATAGAAGAAGAAGAAGATTAAATCAGTTGAATTCACAAAACCCGAATAATTGAATAATAACAGACAACTAATTAGTCAGACAATCCCTCCTCCTAACTCACAGAAGAAGCAAACACTAGATTGGATGTTTTAAAGAGGCTCTGGATGTTCGGAGCGGATATCTGATGTACTGTATGTGCACATACTATGCAATAATGATGTATGAGAAACATATTGACTGGAAAAAAAAACATCCTAATCGCTTCTCTCAATTATGTCTCTCTGGGAGCAATAAGGTGGCCATTACCACCATGCAGAGGATACACCAATGGATATAGAACAGAGTGCATAGGGGATTTGAACCTCTTTGCTCTTACTGTAATAATGACCTTATCGCTAGTCCTGTGATCACATTGGGTTGATAGCGAGAGAGTCACTAACAGCTTTTTAATGGCTAATCCATGAGTAAAGAGACCAATCAGACCACTAATCCCCCCTCCCCCCAAACATCAACAGAAAATGAATCAGGCTGGAATCCATCCAGCTCCCAAACACCAGAAAAATGGAGGCGGGTGTATAATTGAGCCGTTTAAAAGAGGAGGAGGGAGTATTGTTTCTAAATGGATCTGCTATGGTCCAAAGTGAAGACTAGTCTAGGAACCAGGCCAACACCCATTAATAGCATCATAAAAATTCAAAACCACTGCGGAAAAATTTGTTGTAATGTAAAGACAGTGACTGATTTAGGAGCACAACCAAGTTTATCCTTTTTATGTCTAACAACAGCTAAACGTACGTTTAAATGTTGTATAGAATGGTAAATCCAGCACCTTTACTGTACAAATTATAATTGAGATGCGTGCCGCACTAAATCAACAGTTTGAAGAAATTTGAACTAAAATGCTTGAGTGCACTGATTATCTACAGCGACATGGTTGTTTTCCATGTTAATGACAAACGGTGATGTAGCCCATGACTGACGAGGTCTTTGTAAGAAACCTCCTCCCAACCCCCTTAAGCAAATCTCCAGGAACCTATGGGAGGGAGGATGTTTTACTGTACATGCTGTTTCTTTTGAAGGAAGGCATTGATTGTTGTGTCTTTTTCTCAAATCTATATAGACCCACAGAGATCAAATTCCAGCCCCATTAAGGCTGGGTTTTGTATGCAGTCAAGCCCTACTGGGTGGCGCAGGCTGTGTGAGTGCGTACTCATGAATAACATAGAGAGATGCAGGCGAGCCCAGCAGTGAGGAAGAACACGGGCCAATATGTCACAAGGGCTTTCTTCACCCTCCCTCTGATTCTCCATATACTGTGGGTATTTCGTGCTTGGCGGTTGCGAGTGTATGGAAATCAGAATGCACACAAATCAATGACAGGACATGCATTTCATTCACTAGCAGGCCAAAGCGGCCTCAAATGAGGTTTTGAAGGCAGTACCCTGTGTGTTGTTATACATCAGGATTCGCTGGCATTCGGCATTCGGAATCTTTTTTTTTTTTTACCATCGCTTCTGATTGTTTTTTTTCTTGGATTTGAAACTAGTACAAGTTTTTGCAGACGTGAAATCAATCTCCTTGAGCACCATGTTTGATGCTAAGTCTATTTAAACAAAATGTACTAATTCACACAGGATTTCAATTAAATGTAATGTCACGTGCAGGATATTTGATGACCTTTACAAACTGTGTTTATGAAAGGACGCAGACAAAGTCAAACGAATATTCTGCACACACCAAAATCCCACAGTGTATTTATTGTCTGAACTCTGCAGGCCATGACCACAGTCCAGAAATCTATCATGTACCTGGCCCTCAGATATCCTCAACCTACTCGTTTTTCAAAGTCTGGTGTTTCCAATAGCATACCATGCCCTCGATCTACACCAGAGGATGAAAATAGGCTGAGAGAAGTTCAAAGAAGCTTCTTTGAACTAAACCCGCTAAGACTCAGGAGAAAATCCTGCTGAATTTGAGAACCTCCTGAATAAATGTGTTTGCTTGTATGGTTTAATTTGTGTTTTGATTTTTCTCTTTGTGCTCCACAACTTGCACTGCTGAAGGGTGTGAATAATCTAATGTGATTCTCATTGTGTTTCCACAGTAACAGTTTCCTGCTATGCTTGGTCATACTACAAGAGGATCATGTTTTCCGGGCACCATCTCCCCCAAACCGTTGGTAACAAACAAACAAAAAAAATGAAGAAAACTATAAATACGCGAGCCAGAAGCCCTGACTGTTAGTTCGGTAGATTATTGCGCTTTTTGTGCAGCAGTTTAATCATGGCTGGCAGTGACTTTGTGCACGGGGGTGAGCGCACGCAGGAAAGCAGACTTTCATGGAGAAACAGAGAAGCTCCGGTCGTACATTCAGCACCATATTCTTCCAATCTCTAGTGACATATTCTTTGTCATTTTCTTTTTGGCACCACCTCAGGTTGAATGTTGATTACATGCTTGTTAGTTCACAAATTACCCCAGATTGTCCTTGCAGCAGGGAAAGGCTAATGCTGAGGAGGAAAAGACCATCCTCAAATTTACAGCATACGCAGACAGGAACAGTGCCTGCACAGAAGGGATCGTTTTCACAGGCCTCTACACACCCTGACCGTTGATAGCCATCACTATGTCAACAGTATTATTCATGTCCATAATATCAGCATAAATTACAATATTTTAATCAAATTGACCTATGGACACTACAACGGCAATAACTTTTTCACAAGCCGACCACATCCGTTATCATAATGACACAGATCAAATGGAACTCCAGCAAGATAGTGAAGGAGGATTATATTTTATTTGCCATTGGGCTCCCTCTAATACGTACTAATTGCTCAAATCCAAGGATGAAGCACGTTGCTGCCATGCTGCCCCTGACACTTATTGCCTACTGCCTGTAAGCAAAGTGACAAATCATCGGCTGATTAATGGCGACAAGTCGGAGCAGTCCCCCACCCAGTGTCAAAAGTAGGACGGTGAACTCCGGGCACGCCGACTTCCCATTTTACTGCGCGACTCGAAGTGCATCAGTCCTGATGGAAAAAGCTCCACTATTTCGTTTTAATCTCCGCTGTAGGCCCCGAATCTTCCTGTCGTTTGTCTGGTTTATCGGCTGTTGTGGACCCTGAGGTGGAGACACACCGCTACAATCAACGTCTCGCAGACATCCTTCTGAGGCATGGATGCAATCGATGATGCAAATAATCATTTCCTCAGATGAAATGCCGCTGATAAAGCTGAGGTAGAGGTCAAACAGAGTGTAAAGAACTGCCAAGAGCCAAAATGTCAGCCGCTGCAGCTGCTAATTGGCATAGATGAGATTCAGGGTCGATGGATTTTTTTTTGCTAGCTGGCTGTACGCTTTATTTCACCGATGGTCAGAGAGGGAGCCTGGCTTCCCGCCTCCTCCACGGTACCCTGTCCCCCTTTTGCCCACAAACGGATGGGATAGTGGCTTCTGTGTCCCCAACACGTGTGAAGTTGTGTGGTCAGTGTGGCCCTGTCCTCTCCAGGGATCAGCTAGAGGACAAGATGTGAAATGGTAGCGAGTGCTATCACACCTCCACATCCACTGTGGACCAGGGAGATAACATTCTACCACGGCAGAAAAGGGTTCTCAGAATTCAGAGCGCATGAGGCTTATGACAACCATGGTAATGATGACAGATTGTGTTTCAAGATAATAAAAGTGAACCACAATCTCCAAACAACCCCACAGCTTCTTATCCCACCCCCCCCCCCCCAACCCCCCAACCCCCCTCCCCAGCCCCACCGACCTTTCCAGCTCGGTTGCTCTGAATTTAGACTTTTTGTGAATTATATACAGTCCCACCATTCATCTCACACCAATCCATCCAGGCTCTGAAAGGCTTTAAAGGATGACCAGGGTCGGCCCAATCTCATCCTCTATTACCCCCAACGATTGATTACCGTCCTCCCCCCTTCTCCCTGCCATCTGGTGGCATTTGTTCAAACTCCGTTACAGACACAAATCATACCACTCACATTCTAAGTGAAGACTTGTACATTTATATAACAGAAAAACACACCTGGTAAGTGTGATCTTTCTCTCTGTGTATATCCCTCTCATTGTGACAGGCATCGTTGCACCACTGTTTTACAGAGAGAAATTCATTTGATTTTGCTGCCAGAGCGGTGCTGTTGTTGTTTATTGATGGAGCATTCTGCAACAGTAAACCTGCGTTAGATATTTTTCTTTGCAGAAAGATACAACTGGGTCTAAAATATGATATAAATATATTTGTGTATACTGTATTGGTCCTGGCAGATACATGTTGTTATAGTTAATTCACTATGATAGCAGTTGGAGGAGAAAATAAAAGGCACAAACTGAGGATGGTAACAAAGATGGCAAATATCTTCTTTTATCATAATGTACAATGAGTTTGATACTTGAAATAATCTTACTGTGAACGAAGGATGATGCTCACTCGTGTAGGAGTCTGTTTCAATGCCTCTTGAAAAAGGTACAGGCCTACCTCTGCTAAATAGTTTCTCCCAAGCCAATCGAAAAAGGCAGGATAATATTTACAGTGCATAGATTGCCTTCTAATTAAAGAACATTTCTCAATCCTCTAGAGATAATTAGCAATACTGAGACTGTTCCCAAATGGGGGGGTGTCATTTATCACCTGGGCAATGACGCTGTCACTTTCAATCTAAAACATAAAGGCCACCTTCATGATAAATAGCCTATAATGCGACTCAACAAATAAAGTCAGAGTAAGCTATAAGCTATATCTCAAACATTTATTTTTACGTGTCAGGGAAAGAATATCTTCATGGACAGGTTTTCTATTTATTATGGAGTGATTTCCCTTCCAACACATTATTTTGCACATTATGCTGGAGGAATGAATACAGCATGTATTATTAACCCGGTGTAGTTGTTTACTCTGTACTGTAGAGGCACCTACATTAAACCGAATTCAATGTAAAGTGAACTTTACTCCATCACAGATTGTTAACATACAGTGCATCTTGCTAGAATGTGCTGCCGGAATACACATCATTTCGAATCAACCAAGTGCTGGTGCTTTGATACTGATAGGGTAAGCAAAACGAGCTAAGCCTAAACCCATTATGTGGGACAGAATGATGATCACTGTAAAAAACTATGGCTTTTCTTTCACTTGAGATTACTCAGACCGGCGCTTCAGATCAGCTATGATCAGTCACCAAGGCCAAACAGTGAATCGGTGAACGTCTGCTTTGGGCCTGTTGGGGGGGTATACGGTCCAAACAGATGCTGGGTAGTTAATGGAGCCAGTAGTGAAACAACTGCCCTAAACAATGAGAGGGCCATGTGGAATATTGGTTTGGGACTAAACAGCCTGTCAAGTTGTTTCTTCTTTGAGTCACATCCTATATGGGAACCTATTTTACTCTCCACCCGACAACTGCAACAGTAAGCTACCATCCTTGCTGCTGGGTGAGCTGCTTAGGGGAATCAGCAGGGCTGAAAAAAAGGTTTTCCGTGTATCAAACGAAAGTGCATCTGAGACTGTGTCTTGGTTTCAGACAACATATCATAGATGATCATGCACAATGCGTCCCAAATTCATATCCAGTTGGTTAACAGTTAATGTGGGGCACTGTGGTGCTGTGGGCTTAAATGTCTGCCTTCTATCTGTCATCTGTCCATCATTGTGCATCTGTCTCCTCCCTGTCTGTCTTTATCTGCTTCCTTTCACCCTCTCTGTACTCTTGCTCAACCCCCGTCTAGCTACCTATGTACAACATAATAACTAACACACATAATTATCTAGAGGCCTAAATGCATTGTATATGTATGTATATAGGTTTTATGGATGCATTTGGAATGGTGATTACATCTATTACAGAAGTGTCTGCATTCAAACAAAATGTATTGCACAAAGCTTATTATGTAACAGGAACAGGTAAAATGGTATCTTTGTCTCTCACGCCCGTCATACTTTATCGGCATCTATTTCAGACCTCTGACAAAGAGTTCCTTCTCAACTTGACTACTCAAATACTCAAACTATTTGTATGTATAGTTACGCTTTAACTAAAACACACTTTGGCTCCTTCTTCACTTAGATGTATTCTCTCCTTGTTCTCCTGAAGTCTTTCAGTACCTCCATTCTGTCCATCTCGTCTCCTATGCCCTTAGCATCTGTTCTGAGGACTCGCTCTGTTAATAGGGCAGTGTCCGAGGACTCACAGCGTATGGTGTCCCAACAAAAGTTAGAATAACTCCTGACTTTTTTTTTTGCTTCTCTATTTTGGTAGGGTCAAAGCACATCCTTCCTAATTGCATTGAGGTTTCGACAGACGGATCATGCACAAACCATATTACCACAGGAGGAAATATGATAAAGTTTTCAAAGCGGCTCAATTAGAATAATGAACAAAGTGCTTTTTAATTGGCCATATGGTAGTGCACCCTTCCTCTGAGAAAGTGATGACAAAATTGGTTGCTTTAAAACAAAGTTGCTGCTAACCAGATTTCGTGTTTCTTTAAGCAAGTAGCACAACTGATGTTAGTGTATATAACAGTAATTACACTGAAATGATGAAAGCCAGTAATGCTATCAAATGTATAACATATTTGCCCTAGGGGTGACTATATCCAGTTACACATTTGTACACATGAGTAATTAAAGGATGCTTGCAGGGCTACAGTCTAGGCATGGTGTGTCTGTGTGACCAAACTAGCTTGAACATAAGGAGGGTTAAAAGTCAACATTATATGGTATGTTATAACCGAGAGAGAAAAAAAACTGGAGAGAGTGTGCTTTTTTGGCGGTGTCAGGAACAAACACAATTTTCCAATTTGCATGTACCGTGGCCTCAAACATTGTGGTTTACTGATATTGTTTATTCATTTCTCAAAAGAAAATAATACTTACGGTAGGACACATATTGTGTGTAATTGGACCAGACCCTGTCGTCAGTGTAGTGACTGAAGGAGGAGGAGGTCAGTGACGAATTGCAGGCAACAATGTGGAAACCACACTCTGACAGCATGTCAAATGCTCTTTCCAAGTGTTTGAACTTGAGGTAGAATCGAGTGGTGTACCGGTCTGGAGGCCTATCAGAATCACAGCTTTCGTTCAATGTGTCTCCAAAGACCTCTTTAACTAAGCCAATTCGACCGCTGATAAAGATTCTTGGTACCTTTTTGGCTTTGCCATCAGTTTGACACTCCTTGCCACCAATGGCGCACGTCCCTGTGAAACCAACAGTAATATAGCCGTACCTTCTGTCCAGGGAATAAGATGAATAGAGTCTTTGGTCACTTCCCAATGACACGTCGTCGTAATCACTACAGTGGAAGTCATCGGGAAATTTGAAATCATTTGATGACAAAAGTTTGGCCAATTCTGGTAGCTGAAAATATTCCGCCTCTCTTTTCAGTCTTCCTTTCTCAGGAAAATGGTCAGGAAGGACAACTTGTTTATCTCTGAGGTAATCCAATACATACCTAAATAGAAAACCATCCCTGTCAATGAAGTATCTTCCCCTAAGGTCTCTAGCCAAGTCGTTTGAAGACCCTTTCTTTGCAGAGAATAATTTTCCCAGTAAAGAATTTGGAATGCTTGTCAAGGTAACATGACGAGTATAGTACACCTGTCCTCCTACGTTTAATTCAATTACGTCCGATGCAGGATTTTGAACTGATCCTTGCTCTTTGACAGGTTGAGTTTTGCAATTTTCGCTCAGTGCCATTTTCAGCTCTTGCAAGAAACCAGAACCTCATGCAACACAGATCCTTCTTGAGTTCACTGTGAAGGGTGATAAATGTGTCTTACATTAGGACAATGATTTGCAAAGTACACTTCAGTTCCAGTTTCACAGACGAATTTCCCTTGGTGGTAAAAGTCAATGTGTTTTAATCTCATGCGTAAAAGTGGTTTGCCATTGCGCACCACTTTCAAATGTAATTGGTTATCACGTCCACGCAGTGAAGGCGTTACATTATAATCTCCCACTGCACTGTATCGTTGCTGTTACTGCACAGAAATAGACCTTCAGAAATGAAAAACATGAGAAGTTGCACAAAAATTCAACTCATATTAACTTGTGGATAAATAGTTCACCTTCGAGTGCCAGGTTCCAATAATCTCACAATCAAAAGTGATTTCAAGCCGTACGCATTTATCAATGCGGATATGTCACGTCGCTGTCAACTAAAGCAGTGCTGAAATTATGATGTCCACGATCCACATTGCGCTTGGAGTGGGGATGTCACCGGGACACTTTGAGCGCCCGCGCCTCTCCATTATGCTCCGTGTTGTAGCAGTCTGACTAGCGCAACCTAGAGACGGTTAAAATTATGTTGCTCCAGCGGTGCACGAAAAAAATTGTCCCGTCAAGTAACTTACATCATCTTAAAGGGAAACGACCATTGAAAACGCACTCAAGTCTGCATAAAAATTCATACACGTTTCACAAGAATTCACTTCTCTATTATTTGTTTTCATATGTGTTCTGTATCAGTTAGGTCTGTCAATACTTTGAGGCTGGTGTTTCAATATAAATGCATGATTTTTTAATAAAGACAATGAAGATGGTGTTTGCTACTTAAACTCTGTTTGTTGGACAGATTGAGGTGCATCGGCGGCATGTGTAGTACGCTCCAAAACGGAAATTCTGCCTCATGTGAATTAGGATGCTACCTGCATGCAACATCATAAGATGTCTGATTGCAGGCCAAGCTCTAGAAGGGCTAAATCTAGCCTATATCAAGATAAATCAAGGATTCTGATTTAAGGTTAAAATTAGTGGTGAAAGAAGCACATCTCTGATGATGTTTTCCTTGTTCAGAAGAGAGGCGTTGGCGACGTGGGAGCACCCTTGACTGGCAGTTTTGAAACGGCAGCGGTCACGCTTTGCCCTGGCAATTCAAACTCTTGTGTTAAAGAGGGGTTGCTTAGCAGCGACAGTGCTGTGTGGGATTCAAACATTGGGAGAGAGTACTTAAAGCTCAAATTGAAACTATTTTCAAATTGTTCTCAATATAAATGTTGGAACATTTTTTTAGACCAGAAATAGACCACCCCCAGCATAACCCAGACTGATGCACGAAGCATTACACTTACCTTATCTACGTTATTTGAAAATGTATGCAATCTGTGGGAAATAAGACATTTATGTAAAAAGCCATGCACATCCTCACAAATTATACGTATAAGCGATGCAAACTCCCTGCATTGTTTTAAGATGACATGAAGACATGATGCCAGAAGTAAGTTATGCTCTCAAAAACACAAATAACATATATTTGGTGCCAAATACCGATTGGTTGGAGAAGAACAATCGCAGGCCATTAAAATGACAATCTCTCCTATAATGTGTCAAATTCAACACTGTATACTGGGCTAGGGGAATTGTGCAAGTGGAAATAAAATACCAATAACCTGCGAACAAAACGTCTAACAGTTACAAACTGTCTAGAAGTGTGTATAAATTTGATAAGTAGCCTTTTAAACCTCTATGAACTGTTGAAGGCAGCCCATGAAGTGCTGCACAGCCTAACGTTTAAAGCTGGTTTTCTTTACTTAGGATACATAGACGTCTTGTTCAGTTAGGTCGTTTATAAACAACGGTCTATTGTGACCTAGTAAATGACCCGGGCTAAGGTGGTTAGAATAAACCAGCAAAGCCATTTTAGATAAAAGCTGCAGTATCGCAGTATTTTCACCAGGTCGCACTATAATGTTGTTTACAGCCTGACAGAGTTGGATGGGATCTCCATTTTGTATGTTTTTCCTAGACGTTAGCGCCCACTTTTCTAATGCCATGGCAAGCTTTGAGTCGACAAATTTAGCTTGTCTCGTGCATTTTGGATTTGGTGTTGTAGATCTAAATTGATCTACATGCTTGATGCAATATATGTAATTTTCCCATACTATGATCTCGAAGGTGCTAAACGGTCAGATTTAGTTTAGCTAACGTTAGCTGGCTAGCTAGCTAACGTTAGTCCTTTGCCTGCAAAAATAATCTACAATCAAAACAATGTCAGGCGACGCTTGGACGCACATAAACATCCAACGTCTTTTGAAGGGTAAGCCTAACTCCGTGACGCCTTTCAATTATATAGATATTGATTAAAGAATAATGAGTCGTTGTAAGTATGTATGGTATGGTGCCTTTTTCTGTTTCAAATTAAGTTCAAGCTAAAGTTGCGTTGGTGAGCTCGCTAACTAGCAACGTTAGCGCTGCTTTCTTGAATCTTGTTATCGTTCTTTGGGTTAACTTTAGCTGCTATTAGCAAGCTAGCTAGCATCTGCGTGGCTATCTGTCAGTGACAGCGACATTTGGAGGGGAACTGTCAGCTACGCTAGCTAATGTGCTAACTAGCTAGGTGACGCCATACAACGTTCCCTGCCTTTAACTGGAAAAGTTACTACTCTATCGCAATGCGCATTTGCTTTGCAATTGTTATAACCTAGCAGTACGTTCGTGCTCAATTGCTACTGCAATTATATGGAAAATATTATGTTGTGTTACCCTAGTTTGCTTCCAGCTAATCGAACTGGCTCGGTTGTGTTGCTATAACAAGGCGCGCGCATTATCTTGGTTTGAGATGATCTTCAAACTTTCGATTTTTATTCGGTTTGCTGAAATGTTACAGTTCCGGAAACCTTTTTTTTGTATTTATTTTTAATGTCTATTTATTGGCTTCTTAAAGATGGACCTCTCTCTTTTTGTACCCCCAGGATCAGAGGATGGATCAACAAGGTATTAAGAATAGCAGGTGTAAAAGAGATGACAATTTAAGCACACTGGTCTACACAGAAAGCCCAGTCGAGGGGGCCCCATTAAAAGTAGCTCCTCGGAGTGCCATGTCTGTTGCCCCTGCCACTTCTCTGGTGCTTCCGTGTAGCCCATTGATGCAACAAGGAGACGTGCCTAACGGCCTTTGCTACAGCCCACTTCCAGAGGAGCTTACCACCGCTTCATTGACTGCCTCTGTGGGCTTACACATAGAGGACTTAGAGTCTAAAGACCAGAGATCCCAACAACTGCTGCTGAAACCCCAGCAGACAACACAGATAGCTACCACCCTAGGGTTCTTTACCCTTGGAGAGAACCTTTCACGGCTGGAGGCAAGTGTTGCAGAGTTCAATCGCTCCCCTCTTTCAATGGACTCTCTCATAGGTGGATCTGATCCCAACCTCTTCCCAACCAAAATGGAAGACTTTTCAGTGGACAAGGGGGAGCAAGACCCCATGGACTTGGATCATGACGCCTTTGGTCAAATGGGGAAAGAAATTGACATGAACCAAAAGTTGTTTAGTGACAACACCCTGGACCTTCTCCAGGACTTTGAGCTCACAGGCTCCCCCTCGGACTTCTATGTAGGGGATGATGCATTTCTCTCCACTCTGGGGGATGACTCTCTGCTGGGGGACGTCAGCACAGAGAGGGACACCAAGCTCACGCTCGGTAGGAACACCAATGGCAATAGTTGCAGCACTGCAGCTTTGAATGGAAGTAGCCTGAACAGTCAGGATGAGTCCAACTCCAGCACGTCCACCACAGCACCCCTCACACCTACCACCCCTCTCCCTGTTGTGGTGAAAAAGGAGAAAGACGCTGGGTTCATCCAGCTGTGTACTCCCGGGGTGATCAAACAGGAGAAGACGTCCGTTGGTCGCAGCTACTGCCAGATGAGTAGCTCGTCCTCGTCCAGCTCCAACCCCATCTCTATCTGCGGGGTCAGCACTTCTGGCGGCCAAAGCTACCACTTTGGGGTCAGCTCTGGCAGTAACCCAGCGGCCTCCAGCGGTGGAGCTCAGCAGCAGAAAGAACAGAAGCCTGTGTTCAGCCTCTATCCACCGCTAGCGACCATTGGTGAGGGGTGGAACAGGGGCCAGGGTTATGGGGACTCCTCAGGAATGCAGAGGGCCAGTGAGACTTTCTCTAACTCCTCCACTTTCTCTGCCTCCAACTATGCCAGGTAAGGAATTTGATTAATACACCCCTAACCTGGGCTCTGGTCTGCCACAGCCACGGTGTTAGGGCTTGCAGCTGTTCTATGTTTAGTTTCAAGAAGGGAGCAAACTATTGCAATATCTATTAGCTAAGAATGTTTAAACTTTGAAGTATCTAATGTGTTTATATATTCCAATTGCTTGATATCCTTTATGCCAAGTAAAAACGTTTTTCTTTATGCTGTATCATTTTTGGTTCATATACATTGTGATCATGTCTTATATATTTCCGAGGGGCCTAACCTATTACCTACAAACTAGGGGATTGAAATTAGGTCATGTACAGACGCATGATGTCTTGCAGCAGGCTTCAAAAAAAATTCCGGGTTATTGACACATCGTGGAAATGTCCTTTGACTGTGTCTTCTACTGGGCCAATTTGTTTTTAACAT
>JAVQJS010077839.1:0-15000 GCA_036024795.1 Galaxias rostratus
CAGAGACAGAGTCAATAATCAGAGTCTTTATTTTCCGTTTGGTCAATATGCCCAGCCTGCTCCAGCATCTCCTGCTCCTTTTCCACCCAACCAACACTGAAACAAACAGACACCCATAAATAACCCACAGCTGACCAATTAACAGATTCCCCACACCTGTTGTCAATCCGTAATTAGTCAGCTGCAGGTCTCCCCACCACCTCTGCATCCTCGCCTTCATTTCCCGTCACAATTCCTCAGAAAAAAAAACACAACACATCAGGGTCTCTTTCAAATTTCCATCTTATGAGTACATTTGTTTAAAGATCTTAGTTAAAGAGCTTAATTGGAGTCAACCTGTGGTAAAAGGAAACCACCGAAACTGATATCTGTGATAGGTTCCATCGTCTAGGAAGCTGAAGTGGTCTATCATAGATCATCAACGCATACCTAACAGGGAGAAATAATTTGCCTCGCTCTCATTAGGAGAATATTATTATTATTTTTTTATCATTTTTTGGCCCCATTGAAATAAATGGCAAGAGAGATTTATACACTATCATCTAGCACTGATGTAATGAAGTTGCAAGTTGTTATGTTAAGCTATACTTACGGTCTTGACTTGCACCATTAGTTTGCAAGCAGTGAATGGCTATTGTTATTATGTGATTGCCTCATAAGACGCAATACTGTTATCCTTAAGTTTTATAATTATTGTTACAATAATAATAATATTTGCCACATTTTCCTAAATAGCTGCATTTTGCTGCCATTTACTGAAATTTTTTGTTGTGTTTCAGTAAAATGTTGGTTTATATGCAAACTTCTACACTTTAGTGGCTGATGTTAACCATAACTAGTCTTATGCTTTAAGTGAATCATTAAAAAGAAAAACAATCAATGTCTTGAGACAGCTTATAGACGGGCTTCCCTGTAGCACATGTTATCAAATACAACTGGAAATTAAGCCTCCTCTCCAATTGGGCTACCTCAATTGATTGGAATGAGGTAGCCCAATTTGACAGGAAGAAATTACTGCTCATGCGCTACGCTTTTTTTAAACTAATTGCATACTTTCTGAACACATTAAACTTGAATGATTAAACCATTGTCGGTGAAAGCCTGATGTTGTAGAATACAAAATCACGAAAAAACTATAGTACTTCTGTGAGGGTTGTGACGGCATCTGTCCTGTAGAGGGCGCTGCAGGGCTGTGGTGGGGAGACCTGCAGCTGATTAATCATGGATTGACAACAGGTGTGGGGAATCTGTTGATTGGTCAGCTGTGGGTTATTTATGGGTGTCTGTTTGTTTCAGTGGGGAGTTGGGTGGGAAGGAGCATGGGACGCTGGAGCAGGCTGGGCGTGTTAAACAAAACCGAATAAAGCGTGGTGAACCCATATCAAAACCGATTGTATCTGTGCCTGACGTTTGTGTTGTCTCACAACTTCATTGTCATATGTGTCCACTATTGTATTATGATAAGCAGACACTACCGATCTCGCTGTAATAAGCCCCCTTGTCAACAAACCAGACAATGGTTTGGACCACAATCCGCTTGTGGTTCAAGGATAGGTTCTGCACGCTAAGGCGGTCAGTGATTCATCGCATTTTAGCAGAGAAATACATTTCTAGTATTGTGATGCATTGTCAGAGGCAGCATGTATGGTTCCCGGAAAGACATATTATTATTGTTAGGCACCGTATTGGCAACCTATTAATGCCTAGTTGTGATCCAATAGATTCCTTTCCAGTGCCCACGTGTCTTTGTTATTACAGTGACTTGTGCTTTCATACAAGTAAGTTATCGGCTTACGTGTTGTTTGTGATGTTTTTGAATTATTATTATTTTTTATTTTTTTGGCCCCATTTAGATTAATGTAGAGACAGATTTCATGGGCATCTAGCGTTGATGTTATGTAGTTACAACAACGAGGCTGTGGCTAATGTTAACCGTAACTAGCTTATCCATTACAGTCTAGCTAAACTGAATGACTAAATTAGTAGCACTGCTCTGAGGTGATTGCTACTACTTTCAAAGTGAGAGCAGGCAATGTGACACGTAACGTTAGGTTTTCCTAAACCTATAGAATCAATCGTATACTATATTTTTACCGTTACCTCGGCAGACTTAGAACTCTCACATAGTTGTGTTAGCTTGTTTAAATTATACTGTAATGGCCTGGCATTTGCTCCAGATTGTGTTGACATCTGAAGGCTCAGAGCAGGGAAAAAAAGTAAAACAATCAATGAGACGGCAACTTATAGGTGGGCTTCCATGTAGAACATATTATCAAATGCAACTGGAAATTGAGCTTCCCTTCCAAATGGCCTACCTCAATTAAATAGTTTGGTAGCCCATTTGACAGGGAGAAATTTCTGCTTATGCGCTGCTTATCACATAGCATATGCACAGGCTAATGCACTTCTAGCTTTCATTATTATTAGGCCTGTTTTTTTGCGCCCTACATGTTTTGGTTATTGAAGTCCGTTGCTATTGCGTACAGTTAAGTGTGGCAAGTGAGTGCCCCCCACCTGGTTTGAAACACATGCAAGGGAGACAGCTGTTTTGTGTGTAGCACTTTCGTGCTCTTTTATGAAAGTTCAGTTGCTGCAAAACCACGCCCACCTCACCACATACCCCCTACGCCCGACTTCGGCCGGGAAGCCATCCACAACCAACCCCCCATCCCCCACCACTTCTGGGGGGCGAGAGAGGAAGTCCGCCACGACCATCCGTGCGTCTGGTCTATGGATCACTTTGAATTAAAAGGCTGCAAAGTCAGATATCACAGAGTAATCCGGGCGTTGGTATCCTTCATGAGCTGAAGCTATTGGAGGGGGGCATGGTCTGAACAGAGGCTGAATGGGCAACCCAGAAGGTAATAACTTAGGCCGCCCAAATGGCTCCCTACAGGGCTTCTTTTACCCTCTCAAATGCCCGCTGGCACGGTTCCGTCCACTGGACCGGATCTGAGGCACCTTTTTGGGTTAAGTCCGTTAGGGGGCTGGTTAGCTCCGAAAATGTTGGGACGAATCTTTTGTAATAGCCGGCCAGCCCCAAGTACCTCGTTACCTCTTTTTTTGACTTGGGTCGGGGACAGGCTGCAATTGCAGCGGTTTTGTCCACTAGAGGCCTGTCCACTTCCCAAGTGTTACCCCAAATACCGTACCTCCGCTCAGCCGATCGCACACTTCTTTAGGTTGGCCGTGAGCCCTGCCTGCCTTAGGGATTCGAGTTCCGCCCCACAAGCAAGTGCCGCTCCCAACTGCCGCTATGGATAATTACATCGTCCGGATAGGCAGCAGCATATCCAGCGTGTGGACGCAATACCAGATCCATTAGGCGCTGGAAGGAGGCAGGGGCTCCGAATAACCCAAACGGAAGTGTCCTGAATTGGTACAAACCATCCGGAGCGGAGAAAGCCGCTTTTGACGCACACCACCGGCGCACGTTAGCCCCAATGCCAGGCCAATAGAAACGGGCCATTATCCGGTTCAGTGTCTTCTCATACCCTATATGACCAGCCATGAAGTTCAAAAGAGACGTAACACTCTGTGTAAGCCATTCCTCTGAATTGGGTAAGCCATTCCTCTGAATCACCCCTCTCCAGGTTTCTCTAAAGTCACCCACATGAGGCGACCCTCTCGTTCACCGGGAAAACTCCAATACAGCAGCGCCAGTGACTCATTGACTCATTAGAATCCCCCCACCAGCCCGGCGCTTCTCACCCTCAATGACCGTAAAAGAACAAGAGTCCAGCCCCTCTTCAGGACTTTGGTTCCAGAACTAGAGGAATGCATCAAGACGAGCCCAACTATTCTATGTCTAGTTAGTACGGCTCCACCTCGCGCACTAGCTCCGGCTTCCATCCCACCTGAAAGGTTACATTCCACGTCCCTAGGATCAGTTTACGTTGCCAGGGGTCAGCACAACTAGGTCCCCGCTTATGCCAGCCACCTGATTGCCATTGCACCCTACCCCAATGTCCATCCCTGCAGATGGTGGGCCCACAGGCCGGCGGCTCCATGTTGTCTCTTGGGGCTGTGCCCGACCGGGCCCCATGGGTCAAGGCCCAGCCACCAGACGCTCGCCAATGAGCATCTCCCCGGGTCTGGCTCACGGGGATAGCCCCGGTTTCCCTTTTCGGTTTTCCCGGGCGATGTTCTACAGTGTCTTTGGTGCCGCTACATTGGGGTGATTTCTGTATTGCGCTTAGTCTGGATCTTCCCCTGGGACCAATTTGCCATGGAAGACCCTTCCAGGGGCTACTGCCTCCGACAGTACAACTCCCAGGGTCACAGGGACACCGAACCCCCCCCCCCCCCACCACCACCACCACGTTATGATGGCGATTCTATGGGGTAGTGTTTTTTTGTATTATTATTGTTATTTATAATCGGTTTTTGGCCCCATTTAATTTAATGATTGGATGGTTTTGACTGGGAAAGAGAATGTCGGTTTTGACTGTGAGAGAGTTTTCACATTGGTCATATGCCGCCATCTAGCGTTGATGTTATGTACTTGCATATATGTTTATACAGACTGTCTTGCTTATTATGTGATTGAGTGATGAAATGATTGAGTATGGAAAACCTGGGAACATCATACTAGTAACGTTACTGCATCTAAAAGGCGTTGCACTTAACAGCAGAATCTATAAATTGATTAATTTCTACAGGATTTGATTTACTATAGCAGTAAGTGGCCAACTCTCAATTAAATTGAACTGGTTAATGATGGCTTTCTGTAATTCTGTAAAAAAAAAACATACGTCTTAATGTCCAAATTAAGACACTGGGTGTCAAGGGTTCCTTACAAAGCATGTGTGCTGCATTTGAATTATATTTATTGTTTTTGATTTAGTGAACTGTTAACAATCCCAATTTGGATATGGCACTACAGACTGAGCTAGTTGCGAACATTAGTGTTTTGCAAATAATTATTACAGCCCCTTTTCAGGTTTCTGGTGAAAAGTTTCATCATTCTATTTTATTGATGCCAAGATAATAATCAGCAGGCAATATTATTATAGACACAACAAAATTAAAGAGTTAGTGTTTTGGATTGGTATTAGGTAAGCTATGTAGACCATCAGATAAACCTATGCTACAGGTATGGAATCTATTTGTCAATCCATTAGCTATACCACTTATCCTATGCAGTGTCGCAGGGGGGCTGGAGCTTATCCCGGGCCGTCAGCTCCCCTCAAGGCTTAGTATGATATCATTATAATTAGCATAGTATGTGCACAGGACATCCGGAAAGTATCCACTGCACTTAATTTTTTCCACAATTTGTCATGTTAGGGGCGTATTCCAAAATGTATTAAATATTGAATAAATGTATATGTATTATAAATAAAAATCTATTAATTGTAATATAAAAAAATAAAAACATTGTACACACAATCCACCGTAATGAATGTGAAAAAAGTTTTTTGGGGCATTTTTTTTAAAAATAAATTGGCACACCTATCTTTCGGGAGATTTGCACATTTCTCTTTGCAGTACCTCTCCAGCTCCATTGGGTGTGATGGAAAGCGTCGGTGCACAGCCATTTTCAGATCTCTTGAGATGTTCAGTCGGATTCAAAACGTTCCCACAATGTGATGCTGCCACCACCGTGCGTCACTGTAGGGATGGAATTAGCCTGGTGATGAGTGGTGCCTGGTTTCCTTCAAACAAGACCCTTGGCATTCATGCCAAAGTGTTCTGTCTTTGTCTCATCAGAATTTTGTTTCTCATGGTCCGAGAGTCATTCAGGTGCATTTTGGCAGTCCAGATGGGCTGCAATGCGTCTGTCACTAAGTAGTGTCTTCTGTCTGGCCACTCTACCATACAGGCCTGATTGATGGATTCCTGCAGAGATGGTACTTCTGGAAGGTTTTTCTCACTACACAGAGGAACGCTGGAGCTCTGACAGAGAGACCATCGGGTTCTAGGTCACCTCCTCAACTAAGGACCTTCTCCCCTGATCGCTCAGTTTAGATGGCTAGCCAACTCTAGGAAGGTCCTGGTGGTTCCAAACTTCTTCCATTTACAGATGTCGGAGACCGTTGTGTTCGTTAATACCTTTAAAGCAGCAGAACATTTTCTGAACCCTTCTTTAGATTTGTGCCTTGAGGTCTACCTACAATTCCTTCGGCTTCATGCTTGGTTTGAGTAACAAAATGTCATAAAAACAAAATATACAAATAAAACATGCCACTGATATTTGAGCCACCAAGAAACAGAAAATGGTGTGATGCTAGAGTAAAAAATGCACTTAATACAAACGAGCTAACATGAAATGAATTCACGTTTGATCAACTTGTAGCTCAAACCAGCCTATGAACCTCTGTTTTTTTGCCGCACTCTCTCCTCATGGTGCTTCTGCTCTTTAGCACTTTTGTGTGTTTCCTGTGCCCAAAGTGATGGGTTTGGGCTCTGGTGTCAGCACTCATTGGGAGCTTTGCAATGTCCTGAAAGAAATCAAAATGTTGCAGGAACTAATAATATGCATACTGCATAATATGCAATGTTTAGCTCTAAGTGTATAAATATATATAAGTATGATGATCTACCAGGGGCCATGGTTGTATTAAAGTCTAACCGCTGCAAGAAGGAAGGACCTGCAATATCTCTCCGTGAGACACCGTGGGTGAAGTAACCTGTCACTGAAGAAGCTGCACAGTGCAGACAAAGTGCCCTCGAGGAGGTGAGACATGTTGCTCGACAGGGATGAAAGCATGTCCATTATTCTCCTGTCTCCTACCACCTCCACAGTTTCTAGAGGGCTCAGAAACTGCCTCCAAGCAGTTTGTTTAGCCGCTTCCAGTTAGCAGCAGAGATACTGCTGCCCCAGCAGACCACTCTGTAAAAATTAGCTGATGCCACCACACAGTCAAATAAGGTCTTCAGGAGGGCCTCCTTCCTTCCAAAAGCAGGTGGAGTCTGCTCTGACCCTTCTTGTACAGAGCAGCAGAATCATCTGTCCAGTCCAGGCTATTGTTGAGATTAACCCACAGGTACACAGGTAAACCCACTGGTAAGATGTCAATGTTGGAGATGAAATCCAGGATGGTGGTGTCGTCTACAAACTTAAAGATGACATTGGAGCTGCATTTGGCAACAAAGTCGTGCGTAAACAGGGCTTACAGGAGGGGACTGAGTACGCTGTCCTGACGGGCTCCGGTGCTCAGGGTCAGTGCAGAAGAGGTGAGGTTACCAATTCTCACCACCTGGAGTCTGCCCGTCAGTAAGTTCAGGATCCAGGTAGAGAGGGAGGTGTTAAGACCTAGGTTCCTGAGCTTGAGAACGAGCTTAGCAGGAACAATTGGGTTGAATGCTGAGCTGTAGTCTATAAGCAGCATCCTCACCTAGGTATCTCCCTTATCCATGTGGGAGTGGGCGGTGTGCACTGTCAGAGCGAAAGCATCGTCTGTAGATCTGTTGGGGCGGTATGCGAATTGTAGAGGGTCCAAGGTGTTTGGAAGAAAGGAGCAGATGTGGGTCTTGACTAACCGTTCGAAGCACTTGATGATGTTTGAGGTCTTGCTATAGGGCGGGAGTCATTCCAGCAGAAGATTGCAGGTTTCTTTGGGACAGGAACAATGATAGTTTGTTTGAAGCATGTGTGGACTGAAGACTGGTTCAGTGAGAGGTTGAATATAAAGGTGAATACCTCCACTAGCTGGTCGGCGCACGCTCTGAGGACATGGCCTGAAATGCCATCTGGCCCTAGTGACTTCTGAGGGTTTACTCTTTTAAAAGCTCTCCTCACATCAGCCGTATATAGGAACAGAGTGCAGTCGACGTGGTCCTCATCTAGGCTAACAGTAGGGATGGTTTTGTTCGCCTCAAACTGTGCGAAGAAGGTGTTGAGAAAGTCCGAAAGAAAAGCGTCAAGCTTCCTGACTTCCTCAAGGCCTCAAGGTCCCCAGAACTATGGGTAGAGTAGCGTGCTCTGAGATTAGCACAGACATCACCATTAACCCAGGGCTTCTGATGGGGGAAGGTTCAGACATTGACTTCCGGGTGACATCATCAATACACTTGGAGATGTAGGCTGAGACAGAGTCTGTGTGTTTATGTCCCCATCAGTTGCAACACATAACATCTGCCAGTCTGTGGTTTCAAAGTCCTGGTGGGTGGCAATGGATTCCTCAATACAGAGTTGAAGTGCCCGAAAAAACAGTTTTTCCTGTTTTAGGCATCGTCTGTAGGTTGGGAGGAGAAGAATGGAGATGTGATCCGCCTCTTTAAAGGTAGGGCGGGGTAGGGGTTTGCAGCTGTCCCATATTTGAGTATAACAGTGGTCAAGAGTCTGGTCACCACGGATAGGATAGTTAATGTGGTGATACTTTGGCAAAACTTTCCCCATGTTAGCTCTTTTGAAATCACCAACAACAATAGAAGCTGACTCAGGGTCAGGTTCTCTAGTGCATTGTGCAGTGTTTTATCCATCCGGGGGGTATATAGATTGCTGTGATTATAGCGGAGCTAAAATGTTGGATGTAGAAGGGACAGACTTTTATAGTTAGGAGCTCCAGGCCTGGGGTGCGGTGTTTAGCGCATACTGCTACATCCATACCCCAGCAGGGGGGTCCACCAGGCAGATCCCTCCACCTCTATGTTTACCTGACTCCATAGTTCTGTCTTGCCGATAGATGGAAAATCCATCCGAGCATCCGAGTCAGGCACCGTAGGGTCTAGGTTTCGGTAAATGCCAGCACGTAGCAGTTTGCAATGTCCCTCTGGAAGTTAACCCGTACAAGTAGTTGATTTGTTTGTCGGTTGCAGAACCATTTTCAGTGCAGCCTTTCCACTGCGTTTATTTGGTTGGATTTGAAACTTTGACACTTTAAACTATTCGAAACAACTGTTCCAAACCGTACAAGCAAATTACACCAATATTGCTATATATCATCCCCATATGGTCTTCTTTCTAAACAAAATCAAGTGTGCTGATACATTAGAAACTAAGCTCATGTGCATAAAAAATTATTTCTGTAAACTGCTGTAAATGTAAAGTACTGTACATGAAATGGTTTAACTGGTTTAATATTTATATCTTACCTCTACATTCAAAATCACTGTATATCATCCTCAATGGTCTACTTAACGCACAAAATCAAACTTAGAGATTATCATTATTGAGCTCACACTACACCAAAATGCTTTCCGCAAAGGTATTAAGTAGTAGTATTAGTGCGTTAATGGATATTTCTTTTAACTTCCAGCATGCCTGGCGTGTAACTCTTTATACCATCAAAAGCGCACTAATGTTTCCTTGCTATCATCTTTATGCCTTCTTGTTATGATTTTATCTTGTTTACAAAAGTAGTTATGAAGAGCTTTAAACGCAGATAACGGTTTGTACCATTGTTAGACGTGACACCGTGACTGTATAAATCAGTGTGAATAAGCCCCGAGCATGTCTTGTCTCTTCCTTATGCGTCCTGTTTGCTTTTAAAACAGGAAATAAATAGGTGAACAAAGGTGGGTTTCTGTTGAACTTACCCAAGTCTGTTCAGTGGTCTGCTCGTTCAGTCAGTCAGTTTATGTGAACTAGTTGAGAACTTACAAAAAAAATCTCTTAAGACAGTACTTTAACAGTTAAATTTAGCTATCGAGGGTACTGAAGGTCATTTAGGTTGGTGGGTGTGCGACCTCCTCCATTTGCTGAGAGTTCTCCGACCATTCCTATCGGATTTGTCTTTTCGTATATCTGTCTTTCGATCTTTCTCTTTATCTCCTTTCTTTCTTTAATTTTCAGAAATGTATGTTTATTTTTTCTTTTAATAATGTTTTATAGCTGCAACTGATATCACTGCTAGCAGTTTTTTTTTATTTTGGTGATTCTAGCTCAATTAACAAATTATTTTCAGTTGATGTGTTTTGTTTCCAAGCAATTGGAAAAATATGAACTTTGATCGTCTTTTCTTTTGCTCTGTGATCAACATTTATATGAAGACTTTTAAGTTTGTTCCAAATTAATAAAAAAAGTGAAGCATTGCTGAAATGTTACGTTATATTTGTTGTTACGTGTTACATTGTGTACATTTTTATTAAGAAAATCTTAAAACTTTCATAATACTTAATTTTAGCACTATAGCTGAACATTCTAGTTTATAACGTTTTGTAAACAAATGAGCAGAACTTATGTGCCATTAGGACAGTAAAGTATCAACACTACCTTGTTTTCTCAATTTCATCAGGCATATCAGATTCAGACATTATCCACGTGACCTTGCCTACTGGGACACCAATTTTGGTTGAGTTGGATGAAAACCTCCGATCAGTGAAACCACGGCAGTTCTTTGGAGACCAGTCCAGGATTCAAGCAGCTATCAAAAAGGTTGAGGACCAAGGAAAAGCCAAGCCATCCGTCTGAAATTTCACCAATGACTTCACTGGCTCAAATAAAGTGTTATTACCCGTACAAAATCCTAAATTTACTGAAGAGGTCTTAAATTTAAAATATTTTGCTGTTTTGTTGAATATTTGTTAAACATTGAAATAAATTACAGTAGTTCAGTATATTGCTTTCATAGAAAAAAAAAACTTTATTCAATACATTTAAGGAAAGGTATTTGTGAAACAACTTATTTTTCGTTGTGTTAAGAAATACAACATTATATTTATAAAGCGCTTTTCAAAAACACTCAAAGACGCTGAATAGAGAGACATAGATACCAGCATACAAATTTGCCATACCTCAGAGTAAATGTTTTGTTAATTATAAAATTATCAAACTATGATTTGTTCAAATTCTGTCTCAAGTTTTAGAAATTGCCGTTTTTAAACATTTTCTTGGGTAGCACGGTGGCGCAGTGGTTAGCGCTATTGCTTCACAGTAAGAAGGTCCTGGGTTCAATCCCCACCTGAGGGCCTTCCTGTGTGGAGTTTGCAGTTTCTTCCCATATTAGCGTGGGTTTCCTCCGGGGTCTCCGGTTTCCTCCCATAGTCCAAAAACATGTAGGTCCATTGGTGACTCGAAATTGCTTATAGGTGTGAATGTGTGAGTTGTTCTATGTGTTAGCCCTGTGATGGACTGGCGATCTGTCCAGGGTGTACCCCGCCTCTCGCCCACAGTTGGTTGGGATAGGCTCCAGCCCCTCGTGACCCTGCATAGGATTAGCAGTTCTGATAATGGATGGATGGATAATATATAGGCGCCTTTCTAAATTGAGGGAATTGGGAATTGAGGCAGGGGACATTGATGAACATCACAAGATTGCAAGAGTAAAGGCTGTTAAACAAACACATTCATTATGTAACCTTTTAATATTCGTGCAACATAAATCCATGAAGCGGATGGCTTTCTCAAATGGAATGGGTATTAGGCCTGATATAAAAGTCTGTCTGTAGCTTCCTCGGAAGGTCACCAGAAAAACACCAGACGGCCCTGCAGTATCAAACACTCGTTCACCTTAGAGAGGTTCTGGTCATGGCAGAGTGGATGGAGCGCTCTGACCCAGGGAACAGCAATTGTCCGAAAACTCAACAGAGGCCTCTGGGCCAGCGAAGAAAGACAACATTCTCTCAACAAACTCCAATAAATCCAAAATTCCGCTGCCCGCCTCCTCACCAGCACTTGCTCCCGAGACCACATCACCCCCGTCCTTCAAATTCTCCGCCGGCTCCATTTCCTGCAGCGTTTTCAATTCAAAGCCCCCCATAACCTGGCCCCCTCCTACCTCTCTGACCTGCTCCACCACCATCCCGCTCCCTTCGTTCCTCTGCTGACCTGTCCAGGGTGTACCCCGCCTTTTTCCCAAAGTCGGCTGGGATAGGCTCCAGCCCCCCCCGTGACCCTGCATAGGATAAACGGTGCCGATAATGGATGGATGGATGGAAACATTTTCTCCGGGATATGCTTGCTATTTTTTGGGTGTTGAAGGCTTACTGTTTTTACATTCGAAGGCTTGTTGCATTAATCATTTTACAAGTCTATTTCATTGCATGTCGCTGTCATTTCTCCCTCAGGGAATTACTGCATATCCCAAAACAACAATACCACCAGTCTTTATATGAAGCCTTGGTTTAAAATTGTCCATTTCAGTTCAAACACACATTATCTAAGTGCTTTGAATTAGTACCTTTCGGAAATTCATCAATGTTAGAGATGTATGTTGCAATCGAGTATTTGTAATGTACTTTAAATCTTAGGGTTTACATACACTTTAGATGAGCAATAAATACTTCTGATGAGTCTTCTACATTGTGTAGAGGAGTGCTGCCAGTATGAAGGCTATTACCATAGTTGTATAGAATCCTGCAATTTGAGGAAAATTAAGAGACTGTATAGCATTTTAACCCGGCAGGATACTCATAGATAATATATGATCATTTGTATCTTCTTGTTACATTATTGATGGTATTAATCAAAGGCGACGGTTTCTATAAGTACAATAAGAGCTAGATTTTTACTGTATTAAGCACGTCCTTAACACGGCACCACTGGCACAACAAGCCTGACTTAATAAGTCGGTGATTGTGAGAAATATTTCACAATGCTTTATATATGGTGTACCTCGGAAATGTCATCCTGAGTGGATTATTCAACTTCCAAAAGTTTCAAAATATAAAAGATGCTCAATAAAACAACTATGATTTATTTTTGCATCATTGCAAAGAGTTTTCCTTCAAAATTAGGGATTCCCCAGCAATAATACATGAATAGTTTCAATTAATAATAGAACTAAGCTATGATCAGTTATGCTATTTAATGCAATAGGACTGCTTTTTTATGTTATGTATATTAGTCTCAGATCCCTGTTGAGAAGCAAGGATTGGCACTGCTTTAGGATAGACTTTGTATTTCCTAATGAAAAGATCTTAACAGAGAAAAATTCTTGCCTTTACTGTCAAATGCATACATTTTCCTTCCAAGGTTACATTTGCAGCAGTATTTCGGAAATCACTCAAGGCTGTTTACAATTGCCTAAATCATATATGTCACAAAGAAGAAACTGTTATTACCTAACAGCATGTCACTACTAGCTTGCAAGCTAGTTTGTTGTAGTTTTGTTCAGAATTCAGTTGGGTGAAATCCATAAAGTTAGACATATTTTGTCATGTTCTATATATGATTATGTCATGAACATTTCAACTTTAGTACAAGGGAACCTTGTGCGTGCTAAGCTAGTTATTGCGGGGTTATTTTATGAAACGATCATTAAATTGTTATGGCTATAATAATGTACAGAGCGGATTTGAAAAAAAGTTTCATTTAAAATACTTTTGCTAATAAAGAACTTAATGTGCATTAGCCATCCTACCTAACATTTGCCATGAGAAAGGTTGGACTTTCAAGTTCTATTTGTTATGTCTATCAAAGCCTTGCTTTATTTAAATATTGCGGGTGGCATGTCGTATTTGTGACCACAGATCTTATTGAAACATGCTTGAAAAATCAGTGCATTAAGATAACATGTTTGAAAAAAATTATTTATTGGTCAATCTATTGTCCTGTTTAAGTTTGCAGAGCAGAAATTAGTATGTCAGTTGTTGACACAAGAAAGCTAAGTTTGACACGTTCGTGGTTACAGCATACACAATATTTTGGCCTTAATGTAGGTAAACAACCATGTAACTTAGTTAGTTAGTATCTGTTGCAATATGTCAACTTTTTTCCCCAGACAAAGAAAACTAATGTCAAAGTTGACTATTGTTATGGCCAGTGTCAGACCTTTGTTCAGTGTGTGTTGGTTTGTTCCTTTCTCCTCTGTGTCCCCCTGCTGGTCCCTCTGTGTATGTTTGTGGTGTGGTTGTCTCCCTCTCCAGTTCCACCACCACACCTGCTCCCTGTTGCAATCAGCCTAACTTCCTCCAATCATCTCATTAACTCTTCAGTATATCTACCCTGGCTTTTCATGCACTCCTAGTCAGATTGTTGTTCCACTTAGTGGACTACTGCTCTTTGTACTACTGGACTACCGATTGCACAATAAAATCATCGAAATCATCATTCCACCCTCCTCGTCTGTGTCCTGCATTTGAGTTCGCTCTATAATTCCTAACAACAATGGGATGTTTGAGCTTTTTGAAGGCATCATTTAGCTACACCGAAAGATCAACTCTATAAACATAAAAACCTATCTTTGACACTAGAACTGTCACTTTTACCTCAACTGAAAATGTATACATTGATTTTTATCATTTAACATTCAGTAAGTAACACAAATTTAGAGCACTATTTAATCACTTGATTTTGAAAAAAAAATAAAACAAGTTTGTCCTGTCTAGTGATGCAACCAATGATGTTCTAATCCTATAATAAATTTACTGTTTAATTTTAATATCAGACATGGTGAAACATGTTCACATGGTTGTCCTCTTTGAACTGAATATTTTAGTGTGCCTTGGGAACAAGGTGGCTTGCAATTAGCCTTGCATGTGAACAGAATAATGTTTGTACAATCTTTTTTTTTTTTTAACCAAGCCGAATAAGAGACTTTTACGGCGATCATGCCAATCCAGGCCTATCAAAAGATTTTAACGCCCCATATGCCCATCCACAAAAGCCCAAACAAACCAACCTACTTGAAATGCCTGCTTCTGCATGTAACAACGCAGGTTTTTAAAGATTCACAAAGATTTCGCTACACCAACGGTACCGTGGTTTGGCGTCTTCAGCTGACAAAAGAAGAGATTAACATTGTTTGATTAACATTATTCAAAAGAACAGTGCCTTGTGGCACCAGTACAGAGTAGGTAGGGTCACCTGAGTCAACGCTCACCAGATTCTCCACACCTCCTCCTACAGACCTCCAAGAAATTAAATGCCCAATCTATTCTGTCGGAGTGGAATCAGGAAATCGATGCTCTTAGCACATATGACCTTCAACTGTTGTAAGACTGGCGGACTTGAAGCAAAGTGTACCTACCACTAGGGCCACACCATGGCCAAAAGCACTCTGGATCAGCTTCTCCAACACCCAAAAAGACACAAAGGACATCATCAAGATGCAACTCTATTGAAACAAGATTACCCTCACATTACCCAAGTAGGTAGTGAGTTGTTTTTTAATG
>JAVQJS010077905.1:0-20683 GCA_036024795.1 Galaxias rostratus
TCACACTTGAAAATCAGTTGTAATACCAAATAAGAAATATTAGTCTATTCAATTGCTGATTATAATACTGCATAGGACAGTTCTTTATCAGTGTATATCCCTTAGTTTCAGAGATAATAGTATGGAGAATAGATAATCAGGCTGTTCTATACCTTAGTATCTGTAACATTGTTCGGTTTGTCCGGGATTGTTTCAAGTTCAAAACATGAATTGAAAAAATCTATTTTTCTAACTACAAAATCCCTGCAAGCCCAGCGAAAAATATTTGTATTTCAATTTCCAATACCCAGATGTTACAAATGGCTAGAAATCCAAGTTGGTGTTGGTCATCATTTTGCCCTCGGACTATTGTACTCCATAAAAAAGAAAAGCTACTCTTTGCTGCATTGTGGCACATAGTGACGCAGAACCGCTCCCAGACTCACTAAATAATCCTTTACAGAGTGGACCTGGGTGGGAGGTCTGGGGGATGTAGTCCCTCTCAGCTGTCCTGGAGCAGGTCATAAGGACCGCCGTCAACTACTTGATGCTTGTCCTTCTCCTCCTGTCAACACATCACACTCGTCTCAACTTCCTCCAATGGCAAGACACCATCCATAATATGTTAAATACATGCACAGAACCAGTAATTAAATCACAAATAATCTCTAACATCTCTTTTCAATTCATATTGTCTTGCACACAAACACAACACATTTGTTTTCTGGATGCTAACAGGCCCCATTGAGAAAATGAGAATACATTGCTTACAGGGAGGTCAGAAGAGGCTGGTTCACTGGGGTCAGGGAAAGTGTTGTACATTGGGTTACAGATGCTGGGGTTGCAGTCTGGAGGGTTACACTCGTCCTCATCCTCCTCCTTTTAAAAGAATAGCAACCAAAGTCATTTTAAACAGTATGGCTGGATAAAGGGACACACTAAATACACAGACACTTACCTTAAAGTAATGGAAGTGGAAGGGTTTGGTTTTGTGTGCATAGAAGTGGTAACCTACAAAAGCTACTCCAGCTATCAGGATGACCAGCAGAACCACTCCAACTCCCATACTTGCTTTGTGACCTACATGGAACTGTGGGACCAATGGCAACCAGGGTTATATATATATATATATATATATATAATATAATATATGTACATTCCAGGTAATAACATAGCATGTAATAAATGTAGCGAACGTTGAACCAGAACTTTACCGCTGGCTGTGGAGGCGGGGCTTTGAGAGGTCCCTGAATCACATGGATGATCCCATTCGATGCCAGGATATCAGACTCTGTAACAAATCTGTCGTTGATGTAACGGGAGGAAGACTGATGAAAGAAATTGAAGCAACCCAACTGTTAGGATTTCCCCTCTTTGCTACATAAAAAAAATATGAGGATATAAACTATTAAATTGCATCCAATAAGTTGTTATTGAAGCGATCCTGTAAGGTGGGTTTCTGACCAAAGCATTAGGGTTGAGGAAGTCGGCAATGCCCAGGACAGTCAGTGAACCGAAACGAGTGTGGATCCGGCTGCCATTCTTTAAGTCCTGCAGAGCCAGAGCTTTTCCTTCAGAGAGATGGTACTCAATATCCCTGTGGGTCAACATCTATACACAACACACACACACACAGCTTTAAGGCATTGCTCAATAAATAATGTACATGTATTTGAGTGCAAGCCTTTTTGTATGTGTATGTGTTCTTGTGAGGGACATTGTCAGACCTGGTTCTCTGAAAAGCCACTGTTGTCAGGCACAAACAGTGTAGCCTGCAGAGTCACGTTGCTTAGTCGATTGGCGAAACGTCTCCCTGTTTCCGAATGGTCAGAGTAGTTCAGGATTTGCTACAAGGGAAAGTCAGGGGTTAGCTAAATGAAAAATATTCACCTTGTGTCACGCTTACAATATGTGGCCGTTTCTGTGTAATGTGAAAGGAACTCAGGGAGGACATTCACAGTGCACTCACAGTGAGGAAGCTGGAGAAGGCTGGTCTGGCACTGAGCACCTGGAGGATGTTTCCTGTACAGCTGTATCCATCGCCAATGTATCCGGCCTTACACTCACACTTCACCTCTGAACAGGGGAGAAACCAGACTCCTGAGTACTGTGCATGGCATAGACCACACAGACAGATAACCATACATGTTGTCATCTCCTGCTTATTCTCTCCATTGCCACCCACCCACAAATTAGTCTGGAGAAAGGGGTAGTCTCGCTCTAATCTCACCCTTGACCCGGAAGCAGTAAGCGTCCCATGTTTCGCTGAGGTTGCCGCGCGTGCCATAGTCCACGATGCCCACGTGTCCAAAGCCACACTTTGGGTTGGGGTAGGTGGTGGGGTAGGCGACACGGGCCCCGTCCAGCCAGCCTGCGGCACACAGGTTGAAGCCAGCCTTAAGAGGGACCAGAGAGAGTCAGGGGCACGGCAGAGGGATCGGAGCCTCCTCTGATCAGCTCCTTCACACCTAACTCTGTGTGAGTAGGTCCCACATGGCTTTGTGTTTGCACGCCTTGTGCCCTCGCATGCTGAGGTCGGTGGGTTTATTCACCTGCTGTGCGTTGGAGAGCTGGTTGTACGTGGCGAGGGCTCCTCCCTCTCCAGCGCAGGCCTCTAGTGCTGCTGTGTAGTTCAGTTTGTATTGACCCACCGTGGACCGGAAATGGAACACACCGACTGTGCTGTCTGGAGAGCAAAGACATGGTAGCATCTTTCTCATAAAAAAAAACGACTGTAGGATTTATTATGAATAATCTGTTTTGTGCTCTTTGTCTAGAGATTTGAAAAAAGGACACAGATTTGTGAATTTATAAAAATATATATAAATTAGGGTGGAATAAATTGTGAAACCATGCTGTGTGGCCTACCCTCAAAGTGTAAATCAGTGCACTGGGCATCCTGGTGGCACAGTCCGTTGTCCTGGAGACAGCGGTTGATTGGGAGAACCTTTACCTCACAGCTCACACCATCCCCAGCATAGTGGTCTTTACAGCTACACTTTTTCTTGCCCTGTCCATTCGTACACATAGATTCATACAAAGCAAATTTCTTTTTTTTTTCTTTGCTGGATTAAGAAACTAGATCTGTATACTGTATTGCCTCTACAGTATTCATGTCTTAGAAAAGAGCCAAGGAGGATCTCCTCCCTCTCACCGCTCCAGTCATGGTGCAGGTGGCGTGCTCGTGGCAGCCTCCGTTCTCCCCGTTGGCACAGGGGTCTATGGGCTGGCAGCTGAAGCCATCTCCAGAATGGCCCTTGGGACAGGCACAGCTCACCTTCTCTCCCTTCTGGGTGCACTTTGCACCTCGAGCGCAGCCCCCGTTCCAGAACTTACACAGGTCGGCCACTAGAGGGAGCGCACTGGTTAGAGGCAACAAAGAGAGGGAGAGAAAAGGATGCTGCACATTCGACTTTTTTATTCTGTGTACCCGTGCATGTGAGTCCGTCTCCTTCGTAGAACGGTTTGCACAGGCACTTGCTGTCCTTACACACTCCGTTTGGAGAGCAGGGAGGGGAGCACATGGTCCCCTCAGCTAAACGGCACAGACAAACAAAAACAACCACCAACAAACACATTGTGTCATAGAATGACACATGCGAATAGTTTTTCTTGTGACTTCAGGTCTGTAATTCAAAGCCTTTTAAAAATGAAATGTGTGTGTGTGAACGAATATGGCGGTGTGAGTGTGTGCACCTTGTTGGGCCTCACAGCTCGGTCCGGTCCAACCCTGGTCACAGAAACAGGAGCCGGTGCCTTTGATACCTTTATCACATGACCCGTGCTCTGTGCAGTTGCATGCTGTCAAAAACACGGCAGAAAAAAAGAAAAGACCAGAGCCCGTTTCAACAGAGGGAGGATTCAAGATAAGATTGTGTAATTGTAATCAGAATGGAGGGATTGCACCGGGAAAAAGCCACACCGTTGCAGGTGGGCCCGTAGTGGTCATCAGCGCATTGATCACACGCCACACCGTGGAAACCAGCGTCACACAGGCAGGTGCCGTTGCCAAGGTGGCCATCGTCGCACTTGCCATGGTTACCACAGGGCGACTTGGCTCCTCCGGGACAAGCTAGGCAGAAGGCGTGGACAAAGGTAAACATAGCAAAGTGGGATGCATCCGATCCTTTCTGTTGCAATTTCTGTTCGATTGCAAGAGCCGTTCTGTGTACCCACCCAGACAGTCCCGTCCATAGTAGCCATCGCAGCACTTGGGCTTCCAAAGGTTAAACGCACATATGGACTGACAGCCTTTGTTCTTACCGATGTACATTAGGGGAATGTCACACTTCAGGACTTCCTAAAAGGACAACCCCAGGAGGAGTTACTAGGCAACATTAACAAAGGTATACACCAGTGGCGGGTTGATAGGGGAACAGATGGATGATTGGAAAGAGTCTACCTTTAGTTTGGTGAGACCAGGGCAGCGCCTTGATAAGCTGTTACAAATACCGCAATTCATCTGTAAACAAAACCCCATTATCTTTGAATCCAAATGACATATCCTGCATACACACACCCACATCACACCGTCTACTTTGTCCAGTAACGAACATAGCCGGAGTGGCCTTATAAAACCTTTAGTGCTTCCAAACGTGGGATTTTCCTGACGATGAGTAGGAGGACTCACAGGTAGGTCATGCATGCTGTGGGTGTCACAGCGCCCTCCCAGACTGGGAGGAGCCAGCAGACAGTCGATGCCATAGGCCATCCCTCCCCTGAACAGAAGGTGCCTCTGGACGACCCGACACTTCCCGTCGTTGATAACTATTTCACCCTGGAGACAAAACGGAGAACACAGAATTATCCACAAGAGTTACAGAGAAGAAGGGCTATCTTTTTTACTATCCCACACTCCATACTCACCACATTCTCTGGTCCCCCACAACTGAATTTGAGGTTGGAGCCATGCAGGGTTCTGACTTGGTCCAGGTGAATGAGTTCTGTAGAATACACCTGGGGTAGGAGAAAGGGCACGAGAAGCAAAGTTTTAAAGAATTTTTTAACATTTATTATAAACTTCCAGCGACTGTTAACACACACACACACACCTTCAGAGAACAACCACACACCCTCGGGGTGAACCCACCGTCTGGGGGAGGACGTGGTACTTCAGGTACTCCAGCAGCTCCACCCGGTTGTGCACATTGTACAGGAAGTCCTTCTGCTCTGTGCTCAGGGCGGCCATGGTGCGGTCCGAGGGCAGGAACACAGTCACCTGATCACTGTGGCCGACATTCAGCGAGTCCATCACACCTGTGTCCTGACAAAGGGAGAACGCATTTGTGAAAACACAAAAAATAGGAGAGACCTTGAAGGAAACTAGACACTGACACAAAAATCAATAAACACCTAAACTAGCCACGCTAGAATCCAGGACACCTTACCTCGAGCAGTTTGTAAAACATCTTGTAGCCATGGAGATCCGCCACGTCAGTCAGGTTCAACTGTGTGGGGAGGTATTTTGGGAACGCAGAAAATAAGATAAATTAAGATAAAAAAATACAATAAAATTGGCAGACATTGATGATTTTTTTGTCAGTAACCTGTCTGCCCACACAGTAACATTACCATGCCATATTCACTGTGCTAATGCTCAAAATCAGTTTAAAAGACACTAACCATGGCTTGCACTTTTGTTCATACCATGCTATTCTATGTTTTCCTCTACCCTATCCTTTCTTTTCAGTCACTCCTACAATGTTGTAACACTTGTTTTGTTTGGCGTTCATACGCACAAGGACCACCCCTTTGTCTTTCTTCAGACTCTCTGGAACCAGCAGTGTGTCAATCTCATGGATAATACCATTGATGCTGACGTCATCACTGAACGTCACATTGGCCTTGTTATTGAGGAGAATGTTTCCCTGAAACGTAAAAAAAACCCATCTACTTTCCATTTACCATATTTGTGGCGTCCTGTGTGATTTCATTCGCACATGGTGCTGAGGACAAGGCAGACGTGCCACTAACCTCAGAGAATGAGACCATCAGGGGGTCTCCTGAGAGAGAGGTTAGATTCCTGGCCTTGGTCAGGTCGCTGGGAAGCAAAGCATGGCATGGAACAATATGGTAGCGAAGAATGTTTGCAGCCCTCTCCTTGTGGTAATCCGGCGAATCTCTTTTCATCTAGGAGTAGATCAGTGCACAGTCAACACACACACACACACACACACACACACACACACACACACACACACACAAAGCCAAGTGCATAGAAAGCCAGGCGCATGTAGTGCTGTATGAGCTTACCTCAGACCGATAAGAAATAGGTTAAGGAAGTACGTGTGAGAGAAGATCAAATGTCTTGCCTTTGGTTCTTTCGTATAGGCTTCACCATTGGGAGCAAAGACAGTGAATGGCCCGCGACCCCTCAAAGAAATGCCCGCCACCTAAAATGTCAGCAAAGGTAAACCCTGACCCAACACTACTTCCGGATCACGCAGATTGAGTACTAATCCATAAAAGAACTGTGAATGTATTACTACTGAACAAATGATGTATGAAGGACTTACCGACAAACCAAGATAGAAGTCTCTCAGTTTTAAAATCAGAAGTTCCTGTTAATAGAAACAAGTATCTTATATATGCATTTATATATATATTTTTAAGTAGATAGTGCCACTCAGTTCAATGTGTGTGTGTGTACTTCATTACCTGTACAACAGTGCCTTTGCATTTGACACCATCTCCTATGTAGTTGTCGCCACATTCGCATGAACGCACACCTGGAGCGGTCATGTTACACTTGGCAAATCTGTGACACTCGCCATTTTTCTACGAATACAAACATTCCCTGTCATCGAAACCTTCTTATTCACAGCACCAATAAAACAGAGCGACGGCACTAAAAACAATATTCACTTGGGTTTTTAATAACTAACCGTATGATCATCGAACTATAATAAACACGCAAAAGAGAACGTACTGTTCGACACAAGTCAATCATCTTACAGGTCTGTCCATCCCCTGAGAAGCCCTTATTGCAGGCACACGATGTCTGCAGAGGAAGCAAAAAAAGTCTCATTGTTTCCCAGTCCTTAGCATTAAACCGCTGTGGTGGCACATAGGATTTAGGCAGGCTTGCATACTTTGTTGGGTCCGGTGTGAATGCATTTTGTGTTCTCACGACAGCCTCCATTTCCCTGCAAACAAGGGTTGATTTCTGTGGAGCACAAACAGCACAATGTATCCAGAGTTATAGATGGTATATTAACAGTAACATTTCTCCCCCTTAAATTAAGTAGAAACTCTAGTTTCACATGATCTCTGATCTAGATAACTAAACCAAACCATACAAATATTACGAGTTTAACGCATTGTCTTAGGTATCAGAATCCAGAAATGAATTCAACTACATAGACCACCCACCTACACACACGAGGCCATCCCCAGCATACCCTGTATTACACACACAGTCTCTGCGGCCTGGCAGTGTCTTCTTACACACAGCATTAGAACTGCAGCCTCCATTTCCTACGGCACAGGCGTCCTTGGCTGTGCACGCACCGCAAGACAGAAACAGACAGAGATGTGGCCAAACCAACACACAGGCAAAGGAAAAATACCTCCGCTGTAATGACAGCAAAACCCAAAAGAAGGATTCCACAGCCTCCGGCTGCTCCTACCAGCACAGGAAGTTCCGTTGCCCACAAAACCTGCCGCGCAAACACACTGATTGCCCGATTGTTTGATGACACAACTGCAACAAAGAGGAACATTCTGTATCAGTAGGAGAAATGTGGATGGAAGAGTGAGCCCCTGACCCAAAGTCACGACGCTGTGATGACCTGACAGACCACTCACTCACTTGGCACTGGTGTGGCACTTCACTGACCCGCACAGCTCCTCCTCCTTTGAAACTATCTCTGGAAGAAAAAACACACACAAAAATCACGGTTTCCCGTGGTCCGCGCTCGGTCGAACGGCACGCTGTTCAAACGTGAGTGTGAGTGCTGGGAAAGTCTTCCCGTACTTTCATCGCATTGGATGCCTCTCCATCCCACGTCACACTCGCATGTCCCGTCTCCCTTCATCCCGTCCTGGCAACGACCCTGCTTACACGCGCACACTGCGGAGAAGCGTGAACAGACATTCCTCTGAGAGTGACGACAGCAATACTTCTGCACATTACCTTATAGGATAGAGTATTTAGAGAAGTGGATGCCATGCAAAATACCATACCTTGGTCACAATGGACGCCATATTTGCCAGTGGGGCAGGCTTCACAGCCCGTTCCAGTAAAGTCCTTGTTACACTGGCACACCCCGGTCCCGTTGGTGCCGTCCAAACACATGCCGTTGCCAAAACAAGGTTGGCCTTTGGGGCCGGGGCATGGCTCACAGTGTTCCCCGTAATAGCCGCCACAGCACGTGCGCTCCTACAGAGGGAGACAGAGCTCAAACCACCTGGCTACATCTTGTGTCACGAAAAGCCTTGAGGTCTTACAGACCGTTCACAGGAGACATGCTGATGCTTACAACGGGTCAGAAAAGAGGAAACTTCTCGCTTACTATGCTTATCCTCTTGCATGTGGGTTTGCAGCCGACGCCTAGCAGTCGTTCTCCCTCAAACAGACGACTGAAAATGCATTTCCTCCTCTCGTAATTCTGATGGAAAAGGACAATTATGTTGTGCCGTAATTTCCTTGCCGAGTGTGATTAAGAGGAAACTCACCAATAGGATTGCTCCATCTGGGCAGGGCTTGCCTTGCGGGAAAAAGCAGTCCTGACAGGTTCCCTAGAAAAATCATAAATATCATTAGATTTGCTTGACTCACTTCTCAAGATTCAATTCAAAGCAAATATTAAAATGAAATAAAATTAGATAACCCGTTTTATATCGCAATAAAATAAATCCATTGAATTCAACAATAAGTGCAGAGGGTTTACCGTAAAAGTCTCAAACGTTTCTTTGTCACAGCGGTTTCTGTTGATTTCTAAGACGGCAGACAGACCGTGGATCACCCCTTGACCTGTCACAATGTTTGACACGTTCACCTGAGCTTCGTTCACAAACAACTGCAAACAACAGGGAACAGCAATGAGTGACGGAGAGCAAGAAAGAACATCAAATAAGGAGAAGAGGATGATGAAAGACTAGAGGAAGGGAGAGTAATTTGGAAACACAACCAGAAAAGGCAGTGGCAGGGATGTGGACATACCTTGCCATCTCGAGGATAGATGCCCAGCTGGAAGGAGAAGCCCAGCATTGTCTCTTTGTAACCTCCGCCCTGCAGGTCGGTTTTCCACAGCTTCTCAGAGGGCACGATGTGGTAGCGGGTTAAATTCACGTCCTGTACAAAGTAACAGTTCATTAATGGCATGACCACACACATGAACAGCCCCGCTGTAGGAGTCTTTGAGGAGCGGGCGGGCGGGCGGGCGCACGCGCACACACACACACACACACACACACACACACACACACACACACACGATGGAGAGACGCATCAAGATATTCAACGATTTACCATGGCTGTTGCTGCCATCTTTTTGAGGTAGTCATTGACAGCACTGTCGGTTGGAGCAAACGCAGTGAACTCTCCTGCTTGCCAGATCTCATATGTCAGGTTATGTAGCTATGAGGGGGCATATTTAGAAGAATGAACTTTGTGTAAAGCTGTACTTTTAGTGAAAATAAATTCTTCTTTCTCAGTTTCAGAAACAACGTATTGACAATGACGGTTGCAGGTAGACACGTACAATCAGGTAGCTTCTGAAAAGCGAGAATTCTGGTCTCAAAGCCAAGATCTCCAGCAGGCCCTCACTCTGCTTCCTTTCTGGCATCAAGACCTGACGATAGAGAAAAAGTCAGAGCAACAAGAGGACCTCATCGAGAAGGGTTGTTTGGAGCCCTGCCTTTGAACAAAAGTGCAGTGTAAGGTCTGTCTGTGCCCCACCTTATCAATGATGTGGATCACTCCGTTGGTTGCAGATATATCTGCTGTTGTTATAGTTGCCCCTCCTATTATTGTGGACTGAAAACAAACAGTGTTATGCTCTTGTCTCTCTCATGTTGATGAAAGGGAGCGATCTATGGCTAGCAGATGATATTCTAAACTCACCTCATTGGTGCTTGAGACAGGAAGTGGTGTCTTCAGAATGGAAGTGATCTTGGAGGAAGCGGTAGGGTCACGCAGTTTGGACACGGGGTAATGACCTTGGATGATGTGATTTCTGTCAACAGAACATTGGTATGATACAAAATATGCCAGCATGCTCTGCTGCCTTTTCTCAATATGATGTAACTAAACTACATAAAACAGAACAGCGTGATAAAAATGAACATTCACAATAACAGCAACCTCCAAAGACAAAGAGGTTAGCGCTTATAAACTTGACAATTTGAAGTTTCTTACTTGACAATGCTGGGCAGGTTACCATGTGAGGCCCAGAAATCTTTGTCTTCAGAGGACATCTTGTCCACGGCACTAGCAGACGGTACTAGAAGAGTGACATTCCCCTCCGATAATGACTGAGAGAGGCCTGTATCCTGGGAGGAAGATCAAAAGCAGGAAATGTTACGTCTGCATCATGTCTAAGCCTACGTTAATATTCCATCACTAAAGATTGTCTTTACAGTGCATAATTTATGAACAAGGGCTTCATTGTCTGAATAATTAGTTCAATAAATTTCAAAATAATTTCTGTTTGCATCCACACTCACTGTCACCCATTTGATGAACTGGATGCCGTCAGGGAGAGTTGTCAACTCCTGGGAACACAGAACAAGGTCATAGCCGTCAGTGGGATTCCTCTTGCTCCCTTCTCCTCATCTTCGTAACGCGAGGGCTCTAAGGTACGTACCTGTTCTACGGTGCCGTAACACACCTCTCCATTACCTACGTATCCGTCGTCACACACACACTTCCACTCTCCGGACAGATAGCGACAGCTGGCCTGCCAGAAGGAACAAAATGGAAACCTTGCATGATTGGCCTAGCTCACGCGGCACTCATATGTGACCACGGTTACTGTTGAGAACACTTTGCATGTCCAACGAGGAGCCGTGCCACCCACCAGGTAATGACAGCCACCTTTCTCAGCCACACATCGGTTCGTCGCCTCACACTCGACTCCGTTACCACGGAAACCGCTCTTGCACGCACAGTCGCTCTGGGGGTCAGAAACGCACAAGGGCATGAACACGACGTCGGACTGATTTTGAAAACGGCTTCACGGGGGGAGGGTCAGACAGACACAGTCACACTAAGGTTATTCCAACCCTGACCTGTCCTGGGCCTACGTAGATACAAGAGGCGTTAGGGTGGCATCCTCCCCTGTCGGGGCCCAGGCAGTTGTTGATAGGCTGGCACTCATCGCCGTCCTCCTTCCAACCTGCCAAACACTGGCACGTGTGCGTGGCGGGCCCCGTCGTGATGCACTTGGCCTGCAGGACACAGCAAAGAGCAGAGCCTCGGTCAGATGAGGAACAGTCCTGATGTCATCCCGTAGAAGAAGATGTGGCGTGGCGAAGCGCTTACGTTTGGACTACAACCCCCGCGGAGAGGCGGGGCGCAAGGGTCCGTCTCCACACACGTGATCCCGTCCCCCCTGAAGCCGTCTTTACACACACACCTGCAAACACACGCAACGGCAGATAGACTCGCCTACACATTCTTTTTTCTTTTGGTGCAGATTGTATTTTTGGTTGCTTCTCTGTATTTGTGAAGTGAAGACGGGGCACACCTTGCTTCCCCCCCATTAAAGTCACACTCAGCGTGGGCGTGACAGAACTGCCCTTGGACGCCGCATACGTGAGTCCGGCGCTCACAGTACCGACCCACGTAGCCCGACTGGCAGGAGTACGGCTTGCAGCCCCCGTTCGCCCCTGGCCGATTGTCACACTGGCCATGGATGCAGTCACAAGCTGGCCACAGAGGAGGGTAAAGTCACATTGTCAACATGAGACCGGTATCATCAGTCGGGGACAGAATGTGTTACTACCGGGAGGAGGCAGAGCTAAGGAGGTTCGCAGGACATACTTTTGTCACAGTTCGGTCCGTACTTGTTGGAACTGGCACAGTACTGGCACCGTGAACCCGAGAAGTTAGGCTTGCAGACGCAGGTGCCATTTCCATCCACGCCCTCGGCACACTGCGGGGCGCACCCCCCCCCCACACACACACACAAAGATTGAGAATAAACATTCCACAAACATGTTGGTTACTCTGAGCAGATAAGGTGAGTAATGCTGACCTGGCCGTTATTGGAGCAGGGCGTTTGAAATCCCCCAGGACATGGACTACAGTCAGAGCCATAGAAGCCCTTACAGCATGATGATATCTATGAACATACGGTCAAGAGACAAAGTCACAGTAGGAGTCCAGCAGGAACATGAGACATGAATGAAATAATTGACATTTTATGTTAGTGTGTATTGTTGTGTGTGTGTGTGTGTGTATGTGTGTGTGTGTTCATTTATTTGGGGGGTGGGTACAAATATGGGTGTAGTTACAGTGACATTCTGGTTGCAAAAGAATGAGCAGCCTTGAGCATAGATAGGTCGGCCCTTATACGTCAGAACCGTGAACGAACAGTCTTGACCAAGAGTGTAGGGTTTCTGCAAACAACAGAGACAAGATCTCAATCTTAGCCATTAACTGCGCTTGGGAGAAAACAGCCTTAATCCTGCAGATGGTTGGGGGAGAGGGTGTGGTGGTGGTGGTGAGGGGGGGAGGGGTCTCTTACTGCAGGGGTTCCAGAGCTACAAGTGGCCTTGGCAATTGCGGAGCAACTGTAACATCCATCCTGAATAAAGACAAACAGAAAAAAATTGGGAACGGGTGAAATACGCCGCTGTAAAGTTGAATAATTGTCAGGGTAGAGTGTCAAGGCCAGAGAGGACAACAAAGTATTTTGTCTCGGTCACCTTGACAACTCGTGTCTCCACTGTGTCACATCTATGGGGTAACACTGGTTCAATAGAGGCCGGGATCAGGACCCCGTCCATGAGGTAGAGACGTCCGTTTTTTGCCTCTACATCGGTCTCTAAGACCGCCATCTTGTTCACCAGGATCAGACCCTAGGAGTATTAATGCGTGCGTGTGAGATAAAATTTTTAGGTTGTAACTCCAACATTCCTCATCAAAGGCAAAAATGACACAAAGTATTGTTCCCGCTGAGTTTTCTGTCTGCGCTTACATTGGTTGTTAGGTTGAACGAGAGGAGCTGATTGGCCAAGGTCACTGTTCGGGGGCTGGACACAGCATTGTAAACCTCCAGCTGTAAACAACTCAACTAGTTTTAATCAGAAACCATGTTCAGGAGGGAGTGGAACTGAATCACACTCGCGCACGCACGCGTGCACACACACGCGCACACACCTACCTTAGTTGAAGGCACAATGTGGTTCCTGAGAAGCTCCAGCAGTTTAGTGGACCCCTGAGGTTCCGGGCAGACACATAGAATGGAGAAATAGACACGCACCTCATCACCACACGCATCAACTAAAATAGGCGCCTCTTCTGTAGACAGCCATGGAAGGTGTGAGTGTCTTAGTGGCCGTCTACCTCACTAGAGCTGAGGTAGGCCAGGTAGCCACTCTTCATGTTATCGAAGGCTGTGTTCACAGGAGCAAAGACGGTGTAAGGACCGGGCTGATCCATCACCGAGGACAGCCCGGCTTTCTGCACAGGACAGATAAGAAAAGCCGCTTGACTTAGCCCACAGCAGAACAGAAAACCTTCTGACAGCTGCTCAAATCTTTTTGAAAAGGGAAGCACGTACCTCCAATAATGTCTTGAATTGTGAAAACTTGCCATAATCTGAAAGGATCTTCATCAAGTTCTCCTGGGAAGCAAAAAAAAACCCAGAAACGACAATATATACCTATTTAAATGTTCTTGTGAGTAAAGATGAAGAACACAGGTTTGTTGGGCATCCTTTTTCTCTCTACCTCTTGGTCACTGTCCACAGTAGGAGAAACACTGTCCATCAGCTTGCTGATCACGTGTATCATCCCATTGGATGCAACCACATCCGATTGGAGGATCACAGCCTTTTTCCTGCTGCCGTGAATACGGATCTTGGTCTGTGTGTCCTGAGAAAGAACAAGGGTGGTCTTAAGTGGCAGTGTTGACTTTTATCCACTATCTCTGAGGGTCAGAGGCATGGAAAGGGAGAACTTCCTGAGGAAGACTTTGAAGAGGATGACACGTTGACCCGCTAACAGGAAGTGCAGAGGAACATAGAGCAAAGACATGTTCAAGTGAAATGCAGTGAAATGTTTCAAAGCAAGTCAATAAAAAGCTTCTTGAATTGTTTTACATTGGATTTTGGAATTTTACATTAATGTATTTACTTTACTGTATTTTATGTTCTTATGTATTTTTCAGGGGTAACCAACTGAGACTGAGTCTGTTTCTACACCATGGAATTCGTTAGATTTTGTTTCTGCCATAACTATAATTTCTAAGTCATCATGCAATGTGTAAATATTTGATATCCGCTGGTGCTCGGCCAGCGGCTCTCTTACCCCCTCTGTGCTGTCAGTCTCTCCAGCCTTGCCGGTCAGCGTGTAGTAGATGTCAGCGCTCTTCAGGGTGTCAAAGGGCATCTCCCCAGCTACCATGTGAAGCTTGACCAGGTATTTACATTTGCTGGTGTCTGCCGTTATAGTCTTGAGCTGAGACAGGCGAAGGGTAAACCAATACACACCAAACCATTACAACACATAATTTGCATGACCTGAAGTTGATATGTAACGTGCAACTAAACCCTGGTATGTGTATGCTCACCGACAGTCCTTTGAAGCCCTTGTTGATTGGAACGAAGACAGTGAACGGGCCTAAGTTGCTCAGGGGCCAAACAAGGGACTCTAAAAAAGATCAACAAGGGTTCAACGTTTCACCATACATCGCTGCTATTTTAAACCGATACTTGCCAACCATCTACGTTGAAAGTGGTATTGACAATGGCGTCTTTCCTCCACAGCGAGCCGGGAACCACCTACCAAACAAAGTGATGGCGTTGCTGAGCTGACCTCGCCACTGTTCTGCCGGGTCCGTGTTGAGCTCACGAAGGCGCTCCATGATGTCGCCAAAGCAAACCTTGCCGTTCCCGATGTAACCCTGGCGACACGTGCATCTGTTTTGAGGAGAAGCAGAAAAATTGCAGTTTTCCACGACACGTTTAGCTCATGTACTGTCGCTAGCGTGATTATGCGCTCAACACACTGACTCGACTGTCCCTGGTCCCGTTGTGGCACAAGTGGCGTGTCGGCTACAGGAGTCTGGTCTGCACGCATCCTGCAAGCTGCAGCTCAGCCCTCCCACCATGTTATCAAAGCCAGGCTGACACTCGCAGTGGTACTGCGGAACAAACCGAGACACAGCTCTCGCATGAGACACAAAATACGCAATATCTCGCAATATACGTTAATAAAAAACGATTAGTGCTTTGGTTATGATAACTTTCCTGATCGTGGCACTGGGCGTCTTCTCAAGTCAAACGTATCTTACAGTTACCCACACATAAGTATACAGTAGATACACATTTGCAACTGCTTAGAAGCAGGCTCACCTTCCCAGGCCCATCATACACACAGTGGGCTGAGTCTGTGGAGCAGCCCCCCTGGTTGGTCTGGCAGGGGTTAATAGGCATACACACGTGGCCGTCCCCTGCATAGCCTAGGTTACACCCACAGGTGTGCTTGCCAGGGCCCACATGGGCACATGTGGCCTGGGCGTGGCACACTTTGGTCAAACATGGGTTTATAGCTAGGGGAAAGGAGACAAGCACTAAATCAATCTGAATTGGTTCTTGGTCTTCAAGGCTTTGGTTTGAAAGCTGGAAAGGTTTATTTGTCTGTTTGTTCAAAAATCACTTTTTGAAAACAAAAGTCCATGTGTTTTCATCTAATCTTTAATTATATATATCTAGGAAGACATTGGGACATAAGTAAGAATATACATATGGATAAAAAGAAGAGTTCACAATCATTTAAAACATCAGGGGAAAGAAGAGTGGTCATATTCTCACAAGCAATGTCAAATTGTAGACTTGGGGAGACGCGGTAAGTAACGTGACAAATAACTTTATAATTCAGAAACAATTCAAACTGCATGAGCAGATGTCTGAGGCGTGCGGCGTCACTCACATATGCACTGTGTTCCGATTGCCTGGTGGCCGCCCTGACACTGACAGGCTAGCTTCCCTGTGTGAGCGTCCTCAATGCAGCGAGAGTTCTCCTGGCAGCGCAGGCTCAAGCACTCAGGGAGCTCTGGGGAGACAAACCAAAAGACACGCTCACCAGATGGCCACCTCACACGCCACAGCCTCATCTGCGTGTATTAGTTCTGGCTCAGAGGCACAGACGCACAGGCAGACTGGCAGTCGATCGGCAGGGTCATGTTACAGGTTGACAGCGTGCCTTACCTTGATCACAGTTAGGACCTTTGTATCCCGAGAAGCAAGTGCATTTCCCGTCACCGTGGATACCAGCGTTGCAGAGGCCGTGCACACATGAACAGGCTGTGAATACGGAAGGGGACAAGTAGAGAAAGGCAAAGGAATTAGACTTTAGAATTTAGAATTTGTAAAGCGTGTGCGTACATGGTTGGAGCATTACCTGAACTACACGTGGGGCCGTAGACGTTATCTGCACAGTCTTCACACGCAGTTCCCACAAAGCCCGCCTGAGAACAATCACATATACGTTGAGAATGCTTGCATGGGTGTGTGTGCGTTTGCGTGTGTGTGTATATATATATATATATATATAAATATATATATATATATATATATAAATATATATATATATAAATATATATATATATATGTACATGTGTTTGACAGACAGCACCTTACAACTGCAGGTCCCATTTCCTGTCCGTCCGTCAGAACAGATTCCGTTATTACTGCATGGCTTGACTGCATGCTCTGGACACTCTGCAAAAAAAGACGCTTAAAAACAAGTAAAATCGCCCTGGGTTATCACTGTGTCTCCTCAACCTTTAGGAGAAGAAATTGCCCTGGCGAGTTCTTCTTATACAAAAACAAAATATTCCATTCCATCAAAAGCAGCGTTGGTGGTCTCGGAGGACCTGAGCAAGCACAACTGTAATTGAGCCCCCATGGCTCCCCCTTCCCTTCCTTTTTGACTTCCTCTGCCCCTAACTCCCTCTCTCTGTTCTCTCCTTTCTTATCAGAGGGACCTGGTGATCTAAGGACCTGAACTCAACAACTCATAACTTTCTCTTATTCCAACCTCCTCCTCTTCCTCCTCCTCCTCCTCTCTCTCTGAGTGCATGATGCAAGTGTGTGGTTGTATTTTGTTGGGAGTTGGGGATCTATGTTGTGGGGGGTCTATGACCAGGGGGAGTAAAAGCAGGAGACCCCCCCCCACTTGTCTCTTTGCCTCACTTCTGGTCTGGCTGCCGTTTATGAACATCCAGCACTCTGAATGTCAGCACATTCCTGAAGGAGATGGCCCTGCCGATGGCTTGCCGTACGGGGAGGAAGGAAGTGTGCAAGTCCCCTGCTCCACCAGGCCTGGATCCTGCATCCTGCACACACAGGCCACTTTCATCTAGTCATCTAGTCTCCCGTTATGTTACAGTGACCATCTCAAGTTAGTCATCCCCCTTTACCCAAACGGGACCCTCATCTCCAGTTATCCTCCAAGCAGATGCATACTACATGCTCTATTAAAACAGGGCCTCCTGTGACCTGCCATTGTTTAACTCACCAATGCATTCATCACCCCAGTAGCCTGGGCAGCAATGCTTTTGATCCACCTCCCTGTAGCACTGAAAGGAACAACCTCTGATGGACATCCTAGAGTTGATTTGGTACCTAAACCCAGAGTTACACACACACACACACACACGCAAACAAACACACACACACACGCACGCACGCACGCACGCATGCACACACACACACACACACACACACACGTCGCTGCCCTTCCGGGTCAGTCTTTGTCAGGCAGACAGAGCATGACGTGGTGAAGCTGGTCAGGGGGCTGTCACTCAAGGCATCGTCTCCTTGTCGACCCCTCTCTCCATCTCCTCGCCCCCGGCCGAGTCCCATTTGGAAAAAGGTTGTTCCCTTTCCTTGCGTTGATGTCCACCGTTCCTCCTTACCTTTTGACGGGCGAGGGAATGAAGGCTCATGGGAAGGAGCCCCCACCGCCCCGTCCCCGTTTGAGAAATGGAACACGGCCGAGGCGTGGAAGCCTGGGAAGTTTTGGCTGACAGAAAGGGGTTGGTTGGAAACGCCTGGGTTCACGGGAGGCCCGACCCTCCCTCCCCTCCTGCCTGTGCTCTCTCCACCTCCACCCCCCCTCCCTTATCCATCCTCCTTCCCCTATGATCTATCTCCTCTTTCATCTCCCTCCCTCACCCTCCGTCTCTCTTTCCCCTTCCTGCACATCGACTCCTCATTTTCCTTTCCCCTGCTAACTCTCCTCTGACAGCACTGACTTAGAGAGCTTATTTAGCCGTCCTGTGGGACAGGGAGCGTGTACATGTGTTCGTGCATGTGTGCGTATGTGTTGTGTGTGTGTGTGTTAGTGTACGTGTGTACGTGTATGACAGATATCTTCTTCAAAGCACTGTCAATATCCTAACGATGAAGGGGGAACTGCCAGAGAAGAGAGAGAGAGAGAGAAAGAAAGAGAGAGACTGTGCACACTCAGACACACACACACATACAGAAGAGAGAGACTGTGCACACTCACACATTCACAGGAGAGAGAGAGAGAGAGAGAGAGATACTGTGCACGCTCACACACACACACATACACAGGAGAGACATAGGGGAGAGAAAGAGAGAGAGAGAGAGAGAGACTGTTCACACTCACACACACATACAAAGGAGAGAGATTGATTGGTTCGCTCTTAACGTCGCCGCTTCGGAAGCCATGGCACACTTTGAGTCATCCGCGTTTACCATGGCAACAGACTCCCCGCTTGGAGAAGGCCGAGGGTACTGGGAATATTGGACAGCCGTGGAGACCGGGTTGAAAAAGTGGGGGGATGGGAAGATTGAAACAAAGGCAAAATGGAGATTGGCGTCAGAGATGTGAGAGATATTTCTGTCTGACACTGATGCTGTAAATAGTCCACGTTGTATTTCAACGTAAGCTTTGTTTTTCCATTTTGTTTTTGTTGTTCCATTGGAAATATCCGTTGGGATTGGGATTTCCGAACGGTGGAGCTGCGTAATGTTTACGCGTGCCATCCCTGACCTCCGCACCCGGTGACCCCCTCGACGTGACCCGGGTTCTATTAGGCCAACATGTTACTGTGCTTGCGTACAATGCAATGACTGACCCACCCTCTCCTCCTCCCACCCTCTCTTTCCCTGTCTCTCTCTTTGTCCTAGGTGGTTTCATCCTCCTATCCTTTTCCTACCGCGGGATCATTGGAGCGGCATCGTCGACCCCCACCGTCTTCAAAAAAAACTACATTTAAAACCCGAAAAAAAGGTGGAGTCCCCACCCCCCTCTTCCTCTCCCTCTTCCTCGTCCCAGAAATGCGGGATCGTGGTGGGTTTTTTCCGTCCGAGCCGCGGGGCTGAGCGACTCCTGCGCGTGACTCTTGTTTTGGCTGCGGGGGCAGAGTTCAGGCACGAGTGGGACTTGAAACGCCGTGAAGAGACAGAGAGAAAAACGAGAGAGTTTTCCACCCATCACTTTTGCTCTCTTCTCCTTGGCCTTTTTTTTGGAGCGTGGGAAGTGGGTGCTATCGCGCCCTCTCTAGACACACACACACACACACACACACACACACACACAGCTCCCAGTGAAGCCTGTTGGGCAGTGTTGGGTGTCTTGCTGCAGTGACTCGTACACACCCAGCAGGGGGGTGTCGTTGCCGTGTCGGACGCCGAGCCCATGTGCCGAGCGGCGTGAATGCCGGTCCACAGACGCCGGCGCTGCTGGGCCCGTCCGCCGCGGCGCCGCTAACGGTTAGCCTAGCGCGCTAGCAGGGGGCCGCTGTTCACCCGTGGAATCCCCCCTCCACCCTCGCCGCCCCTCCCCTCTCCCCCGTCTCCTTTTCTCTCTTAAGCCCCGGCCTCCTCGCCTTCCACCATTCGCCCCTCCCTGGCCACGGCCGTCCTCCCCCCCCGGCCCCGCCCCCACCCCTCCTCCTCCTCCCCCCACCACCACCACCATCACCATCACCACCACCATCCTCACCACCACCCTCACCTCTCCCCGCCTCTCTCCTCGTCCTCCTCCTCCGCCGCCGCCTCTTCCGTCGCCATGGCCACCACCGCCTTCTCCTCCAACGGCAGCGCCCGGGAGCACCTGCTGGTGGTGCGTCGGCGGAGCCCCCACACGCGGCCCCACACGCTGGGGCCCGAGAACCTGCGCAGCCTGTCGGTGGGGGGCGGGGGCCCCAGGGCGGGCCAGGGGGCCGGGGGGAGCGGCGGGGGCCAGGGGGAGGCTGGGGGGCTGCAGCGGGCCAACAGTGACGCGGACCTGGTGACGTCAGAGAGCCGCTCGTCGCTCACAGCCTCCACCTACCAGCTGGCGCTGGGCCACGGCCACCTGGTCATCTCCTGGGACATCAAGGAGGAGGTGGACGCCACTGACTGGATCGGCCTGTACCACATCGGTGAGACACCCCTACCACCCTTCCTGTCCCATTACCTGCACTAGCACCCGCTGCTCGGAGCCAATCATCTGGGATGGAGAGGAGGGGAGTTTGAACACAACGATCGCCGCATTTCGGTCGTTTTGGTGTGTT
>JAVQJS010077938.1:0-14230 GCA_036024795.1 Galaxias rostratus
GTGTGTGTGTGTGTGTGTGTGTGTGTGTGTGTGTGTGTGTGTGTGTGTGTGTGTGTGTGTGTGTGTGTGTGTGTGTGTGTGTGTGTGTGTGTGAGAAATATGTGTGTCTATGTTGATAACAATGTAATAAAACCTATCCGATGGTCTCGTTTCGATGTCGTTACACTGCCCGCCTGAAAAGTACTGACGGTGCGTTTGTTTCAGATGGATCGTAGACATGGAAGGAGCCCCTGGCACGCTCTATGAAGGAGAGAAATTCCAGCTGCTTTTCAAATTCAGTAGTCGCTATCCCTTTGACTCACCTCAGGTAAACCTTAGCTAATGAATTGATTTTCCCCACCGTTGGTCCGTGCGTAGAACCCGCAGAATGAATTTTCGTTCCACAAATGGGTGACCAACAAGTGGATTGATAATGTGATGTTGAATGTCTGCATTGCACACGCACCGCGTGCACGACACGTTTTCAAACGTTGCCTGCTCAATGTTAGCCCTATTTTTTATGGAGATTAACATGGTTTTAAACGTATATTTCCTTGTTTACTGGAAATTCTGAAGTGTTATGTTGAACTTCTTTCGCCGTAAATATCGTTTGAAAACAACCAGCAGAGCCCGTAGTGTAACCAGGGTATCCATCAAACCCATCTCCTACTAAATCACTCGGCAATGGCCTTTTTGGTCCTTTTGGGTGGCTCACAGTTCAACTGAGACCTTGACCCCAAAAGGGGCTCGTTATCCAAACAAGTCAGGAGCCGAGCAGATACTGTGTGTGTATAGTTACCCCTGTGATAAGGAAACGCTGGCCGCACACAGGAACTCGCGTCGTGAACTTAATGGTGAAGAGCCTCCCCGCGGGGGCCCTCCATCAAAGCAGACTCAAGCACTGAGCGGTGTCAGCCTCATCGATGTCGTCAACGCGTTTGTCATCCGCGCGGGAGGCCGTGCTGCTGAACGACGCCTCTCCACCCGTTCGAGGCTTAGCCGTCTCGGCGTCGCACCGTTCACGTTGCCGTGGCGATACCACACCGGAGGACTCCAAGACTTTGCCCTCCTCTGCACTGTGACCTTCGACCTTATCTGGTTTTGCCACATCCCCTCTGTTTGCGTTGTCTCTGGAGTTTCTCACTCCTCTCCTCCCCGCTATTTCCCCCGCCGCCCCGCCTCCTAATCCAACAGCCTCATGTTGCTGGTGAGGGCTAAGCCTAGGCTTATAATGCGAGTCTCATTATTTTCTCCTATTAATGGGAAAATCTGAACTCATTCCAGGCAACTACTTTGCAACTGCTTCCGTGCAAAAACTCAACACATTTTTTTTTTATTTGAAATTAATTGTTAAAGCTGTCAGCAGAACGGCCGCACGCTACGACGGAGCCTTCGTCTCAGATTGCTCCGCGTCAAAACTATAGGAGAAAGCTCCATGCGGCCCTATGAACTCTCTCACCGGGTGTCTCTTTCTGCCGCAGGTAATGTTCACGGGGGAGAATATACCTGTCCACCCTCACGTGTATAGCAACGGTCACATTTGTCTGTCCATTCTAACAGAGGACTGGTCCCCAGCCCTCTCGGTCCAATCCGTTTGTCTTAGCATAATCAGCATGCTGTCCAGCTGCAAAGAGAAGGTAAGACACCTCGAACACATCCCTTTGGGAAGCAGCCCATCCCGCATGCCTTTTCTTTGGGAATTTCAACACTTAGTGTTACTAGTCTTAAGTCGTATTAGAAAACCGTCGATTATTGTAAGTTATCCAAGTTGTAGTATGATTATCGAATGATCTGTTGATTTTTTTTCTTTTCTTTTTACTTTACCAGTATTCTGATATTCCCTTCACATCTTCCTCTTTCTTTGTCAATATAGAGACGGCCGCCAGATAATTCTTTTTATGTAAGAACATGCAACAAGAACCCAAAGAAGACCAAATGGTGGTATCATGGTGAGAATTTAAATTACTCGTGGCCAATATGAAAACATCCACATTTAAAAAGAAGTTGTATGTAAAATAGTGAAAATGGCTGATTTCTTTTCCCACTTTCACAGATGATACCTGCTAATGTACGAACTTTGTAATAGTCTGAGAGGAAAATCCTACTGACCTACATAAGCACTTTTAAATTATTCAGTCTTTGAACTCTGGCCTTTGACTGGAAAAAAAAGGACACATTGCGCTGGATCCTCTTGACTGCATTTCCCAGGTGGCGGCTGGATGCATGTTAGCTGGTTGTAATATATAATAAAAGGAACATGCGTGTGCACCAAAGGTGGATTGTTGCAGCAAAAGGCAGTTGTACACCAAGCGAAACGGTTTGTTGTGAGATTATTATTATTATTATTACTTTTCCAAACTATACTTTTTATTTGTATGGGTGCATTTTTAAGGTCCTCATATGTTGTGCAATAATAACAATGATGGATGTGTACGTGGGCCCAGTGAAATCCCAATCAGATACTCACAGGAATCTGAGCATCTTAGCCCCAAGATAATGCTCCATTACCTTTCTTTAATTATATGCACTGTGAAAATATTTAACTACATAGGCACAAATGTTATGTCATTATCAAACTTAGATTTGTACTGTAAACAGCTCACCACTTGTTTTAGGGGTTAAGACGTTGGAAGTCACTGATCAGCAGTAAAACCATTCTCGTCGTACGTTTAGGCCCATTGTCATGTGCTTTGACAAATTGATGGTACTAATGGGGTTAAATCTGATTGATGATAAACCTCCCTTGGTTAAGTCAGTGACCTCAATGCACTGATCTCTTTACAGAAGTGGGCTAAACGCAGGCAACATTGTTCTCTATCCATTAAGCCCAGAGATGTGCAATGGCATCACTCGCATAAGGAATGTCTGTAAGAGAGCATTGTGATAAGATCCGTTTTTATTTGTGTGGTATTGTCTTTCTTCGTTGTTTTATATTGAGTCAATGCTTTGGTCTATTAGGATGTCCTATTTTAAATGTTAAATGTCTTTCGTTTTATTTTTAACTTTTGATTTCATCTGGCTTTGAAAAGGGTGTTATTGATGGGACAGTGTGTTTGGGATTGTATTTATGTGTAATTTAATTTAAGATATCTATATGATTTTAGAAAGTTAGGGACTGACTGTTGAAAAGCATGGTCTGTATAGAAATCTTAAAAGAAAGGCTAAGGTGATTTCCCCTGGTCAGAGTTTTGGCTCAGGTACTTTTTCAATAAAGAGATCGCTTCTAAAAACACATACAAAAAAACCAAGATATTTTGAATTGAACTATTTTCACCAAAAGAGACTGTTGCATCGTAACATGTCTATTGTATATAAGTCTAAATTGTGGGTTGAGGTGACTGAAGTTATCACTGGGTGCAATTACTTTATAGTGTAACAGTGACAATTAGGAGTGATCGATTGTGTCAGCATTTAAGGGTGGCCTCATTTGGGTGTTACAGTACAGGCGTAGCGTGTTCCAAGTAACATAAGAGCTACTGTTGGTCGGCAAGTTTAATAGATTTATCTTGGGGGTGCATGCGAGTTTAAGGCCCGATTATACTTTTTGGCGCCAGATTTTGAGACAATTGTAGTCTTCAGAAATTAATATATTGTACATAGGATGGATTGATGGTTTTCAGCTGCGGGTTTTGTGTTGTTTCAGACAACAATAACTTAATTCCTATGTGTACAATTCCTGCTGCCATCTATTCAGAGATACTTGAATTTCCCATTCTGGGTTGTTTATATTTTATAGCTTTTGCTTCCTGGCGAAAAGATAACTATTTTTTTTTATTGAATATGTGTGAATGTGAGGAGATTACCATGACACTCTGGCGACAGCAGACTATTGATAGAATCAACATCTGGTCAGCCATTGAGTTTTATTGTTCGACACTTTTGCAGTGTGTTGGCAGCAGGAATGAGTTAAACTGTCGTAATGACATTAGTGCAGGGAGAGAAAAAAAAGCTTTTTACCCAATGGACAGGAGATTAGTAGAGTTCTTAAAGTTATTATATTAGAGTTCTGAAAGATTTGTGACCATAATTCGGATGTCTATTTTACTCTTAGCTTTTTTCCTCAACGTGTTTTAAATTACCAATAATAAAAGCTAAGGGTGTTATTTGATCATTTGTTTCTGGGATGTACTAGCTCCGTGTAAGAGGTGCCTGTTCATTTTCATAATCAATAAAATCAAAAACGTAAGTTGTAATCTTGTAAAGTTATTATACAAATCTTAGCACCAAAAGAAAAAAAATTGTTTGCCCATACATTATAAGAATATAGTCTTATTGCCCTCGCAATATGATTATTTCCATAAAGCAACCATCCATTTAGTCTTTGGTTCAACTTTTGACCCTGTACAAGGACACGCTTTTTAAAATCAGTTTAAAAATATGAATTTATAATCGCGAACATTGAGTCAGCAGTATGCCGCTACAGCATAACCATAACTCAAAACGCGTTTGTGTTTCTTGCAGTTGTGTGAAAAGGTAATATCTAAACCTAACTGTGATGTGAAGAAACGAACACAAACAACAATCTCACAATTTAACAAAGTGGGCCTACTCAATCGTTACAAACCATGGCATACAGCAAATAAATGCTACCTTTATTTTGATAGTCATAAATAGAGGTTACTTCGTTGCAGGTTTTGTAAAATAAAGTTTAAACAACACTAATAAGGGAATGTTACATGCTATAATAAGTACCAAGACTCAATAAGGGGGGATATTATTTAGTCAGATGAAGGCACATTGTCATCTGGCAAATGAAGTGGCAATCCACCTCCGGTTGAAGAAATCCCAGAAAGCAAATCAAGACCAAACCATTTCCCTCTCTCCGACGGGTGTTCGATTCTTTTTTACCATGGACAACCACATATGTTTCCTTTATGGCATACAATTATATCCATGCATTGCAGAGAAAACAACATATTAAGAAGTTCATGTACCGATAGTCATTCGCATTTGGGGTTGTGGCAGGCTGTATTACCGTTTTGACACAATGCGTTGAGTGGTTTGTTCCTCTTTCCATCAGTTCTCTTTAGTGTTTGCCAATGTTGGAGGTGTAAGTGGGGTCTGGCCCTGGACAAAGGTAAAATAATACCTTAAATATAACTTTGTTTAATACAGATAGCGAATAGATTATGTTTTGATCCGTCCCCTATCTGTATGTTTTCATGGGAAACTGAATTTGCTCATGCTGTCGTTACGATGGGGATGCTATGCAGGGGGATGTTCGGCCGATCAGCCATGATGCCTCTGAGCTTTGGGAACTGCAATCTCACATATACAACTCTAATTCTCTGCTCTCTCCTTCATCTATATTGAGTTCCCTAAAATTACATAGATGTTTTTTTAATCTAACAGTAGACACGCACGAGCTATAATTTTTAAAAGGTGACATAAGTTTATTGATAATTAAACCGTGCTGAGAACTCGCATAGCTAGAGCTAGTGCAGTCTGGAGACCGTGTACGGCTATTCCCTGATCATAAACCAAATTTGAATGAACTGTTTCAAACGTTAGTTTACGAAATGTTGTCATTGAATGCATACATTTGAGAATGTTCCATTGCAATTTATTAGCTTCAAATGTGTTTGTAAACGTAAGCAAAGGGTTATTGCATTTGAAGTAGGCCTGTATGATAGACCATTCGAGTGTTACCGAGCATACAGATTTTTTGATCATTTCAAAAATAGCTAAGATCGAGCCACAGCATTAGTATCTCAAAGTTAACTTGCAAGGATTTCGATTGAAAGCAGTGCGTTCAAACGAGTAGCTTTCATCACAAAGACCTTTAGTTAAAAGGCTCGGCCGGGTTCACCTGTAGAACCATGACAGGTGCGAAGTAGCCACTCAGAATGATTTTTTTCTTTCTGTTATTAGATGTTCAATAAAAATACTATCCAAATGGGGTTTACACTAATTTGTTTTTATTGTCTCTATATGATTGTTTATCCTATGCAGTTTTGTATAACGTTAAGCTTCACGCCATATGGAGGAGATGAGAGGGTGTGTGATTCTAAAAGAAGCTGCAACAACATAAGATGTTTTTGCAATACTTTGTATTAGAATGACGCGGGCTTGGTTGCGATGCTAACACTGCTTATAGGATCGTGTGACATAAACAGCATTGGATGTTTGCTTTTTTGGTTCCATTAGGGAATCATCCTACCAAACAGTGTGATCGTAATGCATACAATAAAGATGACAGTGATCTACTAATCTCTAACTGAGGCGTACAGGCTAATAACTTTATTGTCCTTTATTTGACCACTTTATAAAAATAAATTTGATCATATTACTATGTGTTGGTCAGGTGGGTGGATGCTGTAATAATATAACATCATCAAAGCAATGCATAACCGGCAGGTCTCAGCCGGAAATGTCTCAACTCAGACAGCACTTCTGATTCCGCTTCTTTGTTTAATACTGATTTGTTTTGTGGATTTGCACGAGAGAGTCTTTATGCTTAGTAAACACTGACGAAAACAAACTGAAAAAAAAAAACGAAGATGGACTGATGCACTCCACATCAGTATGGGCAGCTTACGAACTGGACATTCAGAGAAAGCCCAGGGTCTGAGCGTAGCACCGAACACTTTCTGCAGGCTTTAATAATGCACCTGTAGTGGGTATGGAAGATGATAAACAATGGCTTCATAAAAGTCTTATATGTCTGGTGCTCTGATTATTAAGGGGTCTATGGGTTTTGTCTATGTATTAAGTAAACAGCGTTGCCTCTTGTAAAGCTATGCCGAGTGTGAACCTAGGTTAGCCTAGGTAACTATGTTTCCGGGCCTGGAGCTTGTGTATTGTCTGCTTCCAGGTATAGAGCATGGCTCAAGTGAAAGTGCAGACTTCAGCCCCCTTGGCTGGTCCTGGCCTCTCCCCCGGAATGTCCCCCGTAGCCATGACCAGCCCCGGACCCCTGGGTCTGCAGCCCTCCGTCAACGGCACAGGCCCTGCCCCCACGCCCGGCTGCACCGCTCCTTCAGCCGGATATGGGGATGCCCCTGTGTCTGCCGCCTCGCCAGGTAGTCTGTTCTTCCCTGTGTGGCCGACGTGGTGTCCCGTACGCTGGGATTCTCCCCGAGCGGCAGGACAACAGAGAGCTGTGGATATAGCTCTGTAGCTATTCACTGGACACAGACCTGTCTAGTCTCTCTCTATGTCTCTCTCTCTCTCTCTCTCTCTCTCTCTCTCTCTCTCTCTCTCTCTGTAGCTATTCACTGGACACAGACCTGTCTAGTCTCTCTCTCTCTTTCTCTGTAGCTATTCACTTGACACAGACCTGTCTAGTCTATCTCTCTCTCTCTTTCTCTCTCACACACACACCCACAGCATCTATGGTCATTGTTAAATAGTAAGAAGAGGGTGTTTTATCGACTGTAGGCCATAATGTCTTTTCTGTGCAGGATCGCCCCAGGAGGACATGGCAAACCCTAAAGAGAAAACTCCCATGTGCTTGGTGAATGAGTTAGCCCGTTTCAACAGGATCCAACCACAGTACAAGCTCCTCAACGAGAGAGGGCCTGCACACGCTAAGGTGTGGGCATGGGTTTGCTGGACTGAAATCATTTGCAGAGGCTATGATCCAAACAGCAAAAATCCCAGCACTAGTTGACTCTCTAGTAATGCATTTCCAAACTGTTTTTAAATGTGTAAAAAATGCAAGGAAAGAATTACGGTATTATCTATTATCTAAATATTATTAGGCTTGACTTTTTTTCTTTTCCTCTTTCTTTGTTGTATTTTTGTTGCTCCTCTGGGTGGCGCTGTGGCAGATCTTCACGGTGCAGCTGTCTCTTGGGGAGCAGGTTTGGGAGGCAGAGGGCACCAGTATCAAGAAGGCCCAGCACTCCACGGCTTCCAGGGCTCTGATGGAGAGCCAGCTCCCCAGGCCGGCACCCCGCTCCCCCAAAATGGACATCAACAGCAACCCAGGTACTTTGCTCCCTCCAAGTACTGTTCATCTGGACACGTCGTTATGCGATACGCGCTTATTAGTTTCTTCTGCTCTGTTTGATAAGGGTTAATGAAACAAAAACGTGGGCATTCACAACTCGATGGCCTGACTTAACCACGTAAAAGTTAAACTAAAGTATTTAAAGGAAACCAAAGGGTGAAATTTGTTTTTATTTTAATTCTGCCTTTGTTAGTAGCAGTCGGGGAGCCGTTGGATGTAGATGCTCTTGTGGGGCTCACAGAGGCCCTTTTGTTGTTACTCCGAGCCTCAGGGTGTCGTCCTGGTTCCACACGGGCGGAAGAACCTCCGTGTTGAGCAACAGAACTCGGAAACTCGGAAAGACATTGTTCACCTTCCACCACAATAAAGCTTAGCCTAAACTCTTGCTCTTCTACGTTTCTAAATGCATTGCTCCTAGCTTGAAACAACAGATAAAGGTGGAGGCCTTTGACTTGTTTATGTGTTTGTTCCTTAAGCCTTTTTCGGGGAAATGCACACTTTGTCCGTTGCTGTGGATACATGGTCTGCTAAATTGATGTCATGTAATGCAATATAGTGGCCCTTGTTGCGAATACATTTTTCTAGGAGCTCTTTGGAGTTTATGAGACAGCTCATTGTGGCTAATAGGGATACAGGAGGTTTCTCACGGATAGCTCAATGGTACAGCTCAGTTGTTTATTATGAAACCCTATCGTTTTCACGTAACAATTGGACATTTGTCGAAACATATTGGTAAGGTGAAGCTAACAAGTGTTTGTCAAGCAGCACATTTTTGGTAGTGTGACGTTGGCAATCTGTCTCGCTTACTCGTTGGTGTCGTAGTGTTCTGTCATTTCAGTTGGATCTGGTCTATTTGTTACCTATTCGTTACGTCACTATAAAAAGACCTACATAACTTTGCCCTGTCTTTTCGTGGTTGTTTTGTATTCAGGAGAGCTACAGGAACCACTTCTTAAGTGTGTACTATTGAATATATTTAATAGGTGCATGTATGTGATTACAAGGGATTTAGATTGCACAACAGAACACAAGGAAAACAAGTGTTGTTTTATCACAACACACAGAACAGGAATCACATCATTATTTTAACCAGTTCACTAATAGAACGGTCTATTGTCGCACACAGTCACTGGTTACAGTCAGACTCACCTTTTTTTGCAATAGAATGATGGATTGTTGTACGTTACAATGGTTACCGTGGTACTTCATTGACCGGTCGTTGCAAGTCAGCCTTGCATTTGGAGATTTTTCTTTTGTTGATAATCAGTGAAAGGACACTTGTGACTGCAACTCAAAGGGATTTTGCAGCATGTTTTTGCCCTGATGTCAAACCTTCATTTCAACCCTGTGCAGCGTAACCTCTTGTGAAGAAGATATTGAAACGCTGAAATTGTCCCATTGGTTTGCTCAACAACCACCCCGCACTGCCGTTCGTCCGTCGCTCCCTCACCCGGTCCCTTCTTTGATTCTCCAGGCAGTATAACCCCGACGGTGGAGCTAAACGGCCTGGCTATGAAGAGAGGGGAGCCCGCCATCTACAGACCCCTGGATCCCAAGCCCATGCCCAACTACAGAGCCAACTACAACTTCCGGGGGATGTTCAACCAAAGGTGAGGCCCCGAAGCCCAAACGCGTCTCAGACCACGAACGGTCGGGAAAAACTCCTTTCCCAACAAGACGTGGCCTGCTCGCTGTTAATCGATATGAATTTAGCCACCAGTAGCTTGAAGCCTGCAGGGCGATGATATATAGGCTACGTTATGTCATTACAGTTCTTCTGTACAGAGATTCAAGACCAGATGCTAAAAGGGCATTCTTTTTTTGCACTGTTTCTAAATATGCAAATCATATGTGAATATGTCATACACTAGCCCAAGCGTTGAACTGACAAGCGGTGTCTGCAAAGTTTGCACTTGGTTTTGAAACAGAACTATTCTGTCTCCAAGAAGGCAGGAAGCAGACGAAAGCTCAAATCTATTTCTAACCTGGAATCCGCTGACTCGCCATTGTAATGAGATTTTGGGTTTGTTTTTGTTTTTGTTTTCATTTTAAGTAAGTTTTTATAACATATTTCCACAATATGTGACTGGAATGCATGAACGCCATGCGTTGTGCTTTTCCCTTTATAATTTATTTGAATATAGGATTTGATAACAAAATAATATCTGTGCATCACATAGACTCACTATTGTTTTGGGGACAAGTTGATTGGTGGTTCATAGTTTTCTAGAATTAGATACACATCCAATAATGTTTTCCTTTCCCTTCAGTTTTATGTTGGTTTTTTTTAACACCTAAAAGAGTCGCCATCGCATCATAACCCATCAAAAGCACAGCACATGGATTTTGCGGACGAGGAGGACATTTCTGTGAGGGTTCCTTCCGCCTGTCACATGTATAACATCTCAGTGACAGAGCTGCCAAAACGCTCACGGTCCTGCCTTGTGGGTCAGGCTACCACCTATAGATCTATCCATTCAAAATAAATGGTCGACTGCGTCGTTGGCCTGTTTATCGACGAGCATACCGGCTGAGGCTGCCGTACCCCTAGCTCGCGGCGTGTGCCAAAGACGTCCCCCAAATGTCGCTTCGTCTCCGTATGTTTTTGAAAGCAACAACGTTCCGTGATCTTAAGGGCTCTCATTTTCCTCGTTATCTGTCAACCGTCGTTCCCCCCCTCCTCACTTAGGCCATCCACTCTTCCCCAAGACTCCATAAAAACGCCACAGAATCCCGATTGATGATTCCCCTCCGCTTCTAAAGGAACGTGGCAAAGATAGGCTACCATTTTACCTTCTTGAGTCCAGTCGCTACGATTCAACAGAGAGTCAGGTCATTTCTCATTAGTGTGGGTCAGGGCTCTTTTGTATTGTTTGCAAAAGGAACAAAGCGAGTGGGAAGACAGGACTTATCATCCGGATACTTACAAGATAATTTAGAAAGTGTACTTAAAATCACGGACCGGGAATCTAGCCGATGTCATATCAATCATACATCATTGCATCAATTAATAAATGTATATTAGATTGTAAATTACATTGATATATTATATATTCAATAACTTTTCTTCTACTTTTATCTAATTTTATTTGGTCCATTGCCATTCTAGTACAATTAGACCATTAGATTGTGCTAATCTGTTTCCTACCTCTAGATGGCAGTACTGCCTCAATTTATAATACACGTTGGATCGCTTATATATAAGGTGATTGAGCACCCATTTTGTAACATGAACATTTCAATTTATTAATTCAGTTCTTAAGTTGTTAAGGTTTATCTTCCTTCTCCCACCTGTTAGTGCTGTCAGTCTGCAGCTGGGAGTGATCAGATTTCTCCAAATTGATCCTGGATCATGGTCTTTAAAAAAGCTTTTGAAAATGTTAGGTTATGAAATTAAGGCGATTGCGTGGTCTACTCTAAAAAAAAAAAAAAAACAATCCCTTGAAGAGAGAATGTCGTCCGTAAATGCCAGTCGCCTTATTACCTCTCAGGTGGCTTATCTCTGGTGGTCTTCAGAACATTAGAAAACGTGACCTGGTTACATCACTTTGGTGCAGAGACTCACTGCGTTGGGAGTTGAGAGAGAGAAACGGGGGAGAAACCAGGAGGGCGGGCGCTGAGGAGAAGAGACAGAGAGAGGACGCCCGTGCCAGAAGCCCCCCGACGGCTCTCTCGCACAGTAGAACACAAGCCTCTTATTATCCCAAGGTCACCTGCGTTTTCCACCTCAAAGTCTCTCTCTCGCCTTCCGCACCCCGGCAGACTCCGGTCTAGATGGAGGGAGATCTGCCCGCGGCGCGATCCTAATCGCCCTCCCGCTTCGATGGGTGACGCGGGAAGAGGAGTGACGGAACATATTCATAATCAGTCACTTTAATGATGTCGGAAGGATGGGAAGGCGTCCATATTCTCACATCCTTATCTGTTATGGCCAGGAGGAGTGATCCGGAGCCATGTTGATGGAGAGCGTTATCATTAAAAGGGCCAGCCAGGCTCGGATTCATCAAGGCCTTAATCACCGCCACGAATAGTATTGATTCGTTCAGAAAGGACCGGCATGAGAGATATGGCAATTAGATGAAACATTAATTTGTCTGCATCTCAATTCGTCTTATTTATGGTGACAGTCTCCTGCTTTATTTCAGTCCGTCACCAAAATCAATGGTTGAGTTCGTATTCGCTGAATTCGAACGGTGTCGAACGGCACATGGAAGGAGTGTTTGGAAATGACAAAGAGGTGCCGCAACGTGGAACTTTGGGCTGGATTGACTTGCCTATTGTTATAAGCGGAAACTTAAACAACGTTATGTCCCGTTTTTTGTTTTTTTTATAATGTTATCTATTGATGTATTTCTTGGCGAGGGCGGCAATGGAATTGGTCTGGCGTTCCCATTCCTGCTCCGAGTTCCGCGGGGCGGACATAAATATCACTCACTAAGAATACACTCAGAGATGTAGAATTCATCCTCCCTTTCTTGTGGTGTGTTACGGGAGACTCCTCCGGTGACTTGGTTGTGGCGCTCCCAGTTTTTCTATGCCCTCCTCCCCAGGGAGACCCTTACACGCATCCTGTGCGTTTGGAATGGGAACGGGCTTTTTTCCCTGGTGGAGCACAGCCCAGCTCGTTTTTATTTTTTGGTGGGGGTGGGGGAGGTGGGGTTATGACTGTAACATTATGTCAGCTGGAACAACAGGGCTGACGTCTGGAGGACGCTTCCCTCGCGGAATTTCCTCGTGTGATGTCGGGATGCTGAGCCGGGCCGGCCCTTTCCCGTTCGGAATCGCAGAGGAAGGCCGGGTCGGCCTCTCCGGCGAGGGCTCCACTCCCCAAAGCGTGCCGGAGCGGTGGGCCTGGAGGGTTACGTCAGCAGAGGCAGCGCTCCGACCAACAGCTGCTGCTCGTGTTTTGTAATTTGCGGCGCGATGGAAGAGCAAAGAAAGAAAGAGAGAGAGAGAGAGAGAGAGAGAGAGAGAGAGAGAGAAAAAAAGAGAGCAAAAAAAAAAAGAAACCCCACATGTGAACCCGACGGTGCCATTTTATGAATGGTTTCATTTGTTGGTTTCATGTCGGTGACCTTTCCCACAGCAGGCGGCATCTTAACGGTTGCCTATAGAGCTGGGGTAACTGCAGTTCCCTCGGATCCTGATCAACAGGCAAGTTGAATAAGCCCAGATCACGTGTTGTTATGTATCGCAGGGCCTTTTCAGCATTCGATGTGGAAAACGACCTACATTTCATTTTGCACCTAGGTTTCGTTAATCCGCTCAAAGGGCTCCCTTTGTACCCGGGCGGGGTTAGTTCTACAGTGGACGTGCTGCCCTCTTTTCCCAAAGCGTTCCGCCTCCTCACGCCCGGGAACGCCGCTGGGCTTCGTCGTGACTCCCGTGGAGTCCGCTGTCTTAACGTTTGAACGGGCCGACTCCTCGTGCCTTTTTCACAGCCGGAGCTGATGTGCCTCACAGCGCCGTGGACTCCTCTGAGCCCACGCTCGCATCACAATAGCTTGTTTTGTGGCCAAAATATTTCTCCGTTGGGATACGAATAGAGGAATTCCGATTCTAATTCGGACATGAAGTATAACTGCATTAGTTAGCACAGCGGCCAAGAGGGCCCTGTTGGTTTCCTATCCCCACCCTGCTGGAATAAGGAATAGACTTAGGGGTGAAAACGTTGGATGTATCATTTAAATCCTTGAAAACTTTTTTTTTTGTTTTTAAAGCACATCTCTTGGATGGAAGTTATACTGTATTTAGTTGTGGAATTCAGGGAGATGGGTTTACGCGATGTTATTCAGTTTAGCTTTCACGTGAGCAGACTGGATCAACGTGTTATGCTAACGCTCGGGATTCGGTTGGCTAACCAATCTGCCAGTGATCCCTGTGTGGCCGCGTGCCACGCTGCATGTACGCTAGCGTTTCGGAAGGAAAGACAAGGGTCTGGGGTTCATTTTGGCTTTGTTGTCATGACAAAGACCTCTCTGCGGCTTATCAGTTTGTACCATCACGCCGGGAGGACTCGCTCGTTCCAGGAATTGCGGGTCCTGCCAGTGGATCGGAGGTTGTGTAAGTGTCCCGGAGTGGTGGACCTGATGTGAGGCTGTGATGTAATAGGGTTCTCCTGCCATGGCTCAACCCGCCAAAACCCAAGTCGTGTGGAAGTTCATTTTTATTTTATTTGTGGAGTTTGGAAATGTGTGTGTGTGTGTGTGTGTGTGTGTGTGTGTGTGTGTGTGTGTGTGTGTGTGTGTGTGTGTGTGTGTGTGTGTGTGTGTGTGTGAGAGAGAGAGAGAGAGAGAG
>JAVQJS010077969.1:0-19493 GCA_036024795.1 Galaxias rostratus
TAACACAGAACTGTAGTTAATCTTAAAACTTGTGACTGAAAGAACAGGTTGTACAGTTTCAGATAATCTCATGCCCTCCAAACACACACACGAACACACACACACACACACACACACACACACACACACACACACACACACACACACACACACACGCACATGTATGTGTTTATATATATAAAATAGCTGTATTGACATGTATTACTACCGCTTAGGTGGTTTCCACAGATTTGCCAATAATTTACCCCAATACGGTATGGACCTGACCTTGTTTTCATCATAAGGACAAGGAGAGCTGCATGCAGTGTGCAGCTTGAGTACACCTAGGTTTTGCATTGCTTTCTCTGCCCTTCTCTTCATCTCTTCACTCTCTCCTCCCTCTTCACTCTCTCTCTCCCTCTTTGGCTCTCACTGTTCACATCTCTCAGTCATACAGAGCGACAGTGCTGGGTGAGCGCCTAACTGGGTCGGAGTCCTGCGTAACAACATGCGGTTCTGCTCACCCACTTTTTTCTCGTATTTCTAATGGAGCGCCAAACGCTCTCCACCTCTAGACTGCAGTCTCCTCCTTCCAGGCTGAGCTGTATGCAACAAACTCACAGCCCTAGAGCACCACTTGCCTATGCTACAGGACGAGAGGTAACACTGTGTGCAAGAGCAGTTACAATTGCTGACATTGACTGGTAAGTCTCTAAATAACTATTTTCTTGTGTAGTGATGAAATTGAGCATTGCTTAAAAAAAGGTTTTGAATTATACATACATTTGGAAGCTATGCTGTCTCAAATAAAGTGTTTCTTTAATCAAGTCAGGGAGATTCATGTGAATATTCATCTAGAAAAAGCTTTTAGAATGGCAGTATAATTACATAAATTAAACAGTAAACTGTATCAAACTTTGACAAAGGATACATAATATGTAATACTTGACATTTTCCAAAACCCAGCAGAGAAAGTGCTGAAAAGCCTCAGTTCAGACACCAAAATGTTGCTTCCCCTTTGGTATCAACTCATTTAAATGGCAAGAAACAAATCTACTTTGTAGAAACATCGCTGCCTAATCTAAAAAATTAATATGCTTACAGTGCATCCTGAAAGTATTCACAGCGCTTCACTGTTTCCACATTTGTTATGTTACGTAAGGTCTTGTTTCAAAATCTATTAAATTATTGATTCCTTAACGTTCTACACATAATATACCATTGTGGTAACGGTAAAGAGTGGAATTTTAAGGAAACAATTTCGCTGTGGCACACACTACAGCATAAGAGGCCTCCAAGGTGCTCTCTCCCTATATATCTCTCTCACACACACACACGCACACACACACACATACACTCACACACACTCACACACACACACACGCACACTCATGCACACACATATACACAAACACTCAGTGATACACCTCGAGTCGGAGTGGCCAGGTCGCCTGGTGTGACAGCAATCTGTTGACAGGGCAGGGGAGGCAGGCTCCTGCACATTACAAAACATACCCAACAGTATTACAATCACACAAACACACACGCACACACACACACACACATATATTACAAGCAGAGCAGGGGTCATACTTGCATACGTCACCATAGGAGTCCTGCATGGAAGCAAGAGAATCGTTAATGGCAATAAGCGCTATATATGCACCCTAAATGACATATGGCAACTGTTATCCTTGTGAGATTTATTCAAACCGGCGAGACAATAAAAAAAAAAATTAGAAAGAGAGGGGGAGAAAGTGTAAAAGAAGGGGAAGGAATATTATGAACTAACAATCTGTATAGATATAGGCACGCAAGTATGCACAGTGTGTGCATAGATGTGCAAATTATTTTCAAATATATTCTAATATGCTATATTCCTGTATGAGATGCAATACCTCAGAAAGTTTTTCTCTGCCTTGAAATGAGACAAAGGTGCCTCTCCCTTGCCACCCACGCATGATACTGTACGCTTGAGTATGTGGTTCTGTGTCCTCGGTGTTGAACAGGTGATCGAGTCATTGCCGCTTCTCTATGGCAGGTACACACGCATGGACAAGGAAAGGAACACACATTCTCAGCAAAATACAAATACCACGTGTTATAACATCTTTAAAAGGGGTGCTCCATCCATCCATTATCAGAACCGCTTATCCTATGCAGGGTCACGGGGGGGCTGGAGCCTATCCCAGCTGACTTCGGGCGAGAGGCGGGGTACACCCTGGACAGATCGCCAGTCCATCGCAGGGCAAAAGGGGTGCTCACCCCAGTTATTATCTATGGCTTGAATGAGTACAAAAACATACAGCGAATCAGGAAAGTATTCACAGCGTTTCACTTTTTCCACAGTTGGTTATGTTGCTGCCTCATTCCAAAATTGGTCAAGCATTTATATTCCTCAAAGCTCTCCACACCATACACTATAATGGCAATGGGAAAAAAGATTGATTGTGATTTTTGCTAATTTACATTAAAAAAAATATAACTAATAACTCACATGCACATAAGTATTCACAGCCTTTAAAATTAATCTCAAAATTGAGCTCAGGTGCATCCTGTTTCCACTGTTGATCCTTCAGCTCTTTTGGCAGCTTGATTGGAGTCCACCTGTGGTGAATTCAGTAGATTGGACCTGATCATAATGACCCACAGTTTACAGTGCCAGTCAGTGCACAAAGCCAAGCATGAAGTCAAAGGAATTGTCTGTAGACCACTGTCTCGAGGTACAAACCAAAGAAGGGTACAGAAAAATGTCTGCTGCTTTGAAGGTCCCAATGAGTGCAGTGGGCATCATCATCCAGAACTGGGAGAAATATGGAACCACCAAGATTCTTCCTAGAGCTGGCCAGACATCTAAACTAAAAGATCGGGGGAGAAGGGCCTTAGTCAAGGAGGTGACTAAGAACCCGATGGTCACTCTGTCAGAGCTTCAATGGTCCTCTGTGGAGAGAGAAGAACCCTCTAGAATCACAACAATCCATCTCTGCAGCAATCCACCAATCAACCCTGTATGACAATGGCCCAACGGAATCCACTCCTTAGTAAAAGGCAGCCACTCTGGAACTTACCAAAATGCACAAGAAGGACTCTCAGACCATGAGAAACAAAATTCTCTGGTCGAGTCAAAGATCAAATTCTTTGGCGTGAATACCAGGCATCATATGTGGAGGAAACAAGGCACCGGTCATCACCAGGCAATACCATCCCTACAATGAAACATGATGGTGGCAGCATCATGCTGTGGGGGTGTTTTTCAGCGGTAGAAACTGAGAGACTAGTCAGGATGGAGGGGAAGATTAACACAGAAATGTGCAGAGACATCTTGAATTAAAACCTGGCCTTGACCTCAGACTGGGGTGACGCTTCATCTTTCAGCAAGACCACAAACCAGGGAACACAGCCAAGATATTAAAGGACTAGCTTCAGAGCAACTCTCTGAATGTTGTTGAGCGAACATCTCTGGAGAGATCTGAAAATGGCTGTGCAACGACACTTCCCAACCAACCTCATGGAACTTGAGAAGTGCTGCAAAGAGGAAAATGTATTGTATGTGGTGAATTGTGTGTAAAATTTTGAGAAAAAAAAGAATACATTTTTTAATAGGGCTGTAACATAAAAAAAAATATACAACATATTTGAACTTTAGTTTTAAGATACATCTTCCATAAAGCCACTCTGTTCTTTTTACTATCTAAACATATCCAACTGCCTCTTACAGTCACAGAGAGAGAGAGAGAGAGAGAGAGAGAATGAACAAGGACAAACAATATAATAGACCTTAGAAATCAGCTTCATCTATCAAGGCTAGAAAACCCGAGAGCACCATATGAAAGGTTTCCACGAAAAGCAACTGTCAGCAAGGAAAACTATACCAGCCTAGGTTGACAAACTATAAACCCAAGATCCCTTGAATCTCTCCTATATTTTAAAACACCAATGTTATCTAAACGTTTGATGACACATTTGGATGGAAAAGGGGAATCCAATTAAATTGCCTTTAAAAAAGATTATGCATTTATTTGTGGATCGTGAGATACATTGTATTCTTATAAAGGTCCTGCTTGCTGGTGGTTGGACTATATAGCAGGCTTCACTATGGAATTCACACATTATTTTCTCTTCCAGATCCATAGGTTGCTGGAGTTGAAGCCTGATAGAAAGCAATGGAGGAGGGTGCACTGATGCCTGATGTCGGTCTGCCCTTGCTGAGGGCCGTCTTCCTTCGCCGCCTGCGCCTCACCCGAGTCCTTCTCGAGGGTGGGGCTTACATTAACGAGAGTGACAGCTTGGGTCAGTCACCCCTAATGGTGGCTTGTAGAACCCAGTACACAGATTTCCAGAGTTCCAGCCGTGCCCGTCTGGTCCAGTACCTTCTGGAAAGAGGAGCAGACCCCAATATTCAGGACAAGATGGGTCGTTCTGCCCTGATGTACGCCTGTCTGGACCAGGCTGGGGCTGAGGTTGTTTCTCTGCTCCTAGCAAGTGGAGCAGACCCTGGACTAGTGGACCACTCTGGGACCTCAGCCCTGGTGCTTGCTGTCACAACCGGGGACCAAGAAGTCTTGAAACTTCTCCTGGACACTTGCAGGGCCCAGGGGAAGGAAGTTATCATCATTAACAGCGACGAATTGTCCTGTGAGAAGCCCAGGACCAGGCAATACCTAAATGTTCCCCCTCTGGCTCCCCTGGACATCAAAGAAATTGTTCAACCACAACCTGGCCCTCCATGTGCCTCCCCCTCTGAGATCCAGATTCTCACCTCCCCTCAGTGCTCCTCTCCAAAGCAGATCTTTTCCTTTAGGGAGAGACAGTGCTCTGGGAGTGGAGGCGAGGTTAGCTCTCAGCCATGCTCCCCGTCACGGGGCCGGGACACATTAGAAAGGTTGCGGCAACCTTTCCAGAGGCTCAACTCAGAGCTGTGGCTGAGGATCCCTACCTCTCTTCTGGCTCTGCAGCCCAGAGGACCCCAAGAAGAGTTTCCAGACTTCAGATCAGACAAAGACCTCTCTTTGAGGCACTGTAGCAGGCTGGGGAGGAATCCATCTGGAAATAAAGACAAATTTACTTTCCAGGGGGGAAACTACACCTCTGACCACACAGTCAACAGACCTTTGGTATCTTTGACAGTATCCGAGTCAGAAGGTAAAGGGCAAAGAGAGGTAGGGATGGATGGTGAGGAGGAGAGGGGAGGACTTGGGAAGCTACTAGGCTATAAGACGTCCAGCTTATTTTCTTCTCACTCTGCATCACACCCAAACCTCCATTCCCAGTTTGTGAGCACAAATTCTGGATCCCACACTTCATCCTCCTCTACTGGGGAAATATACCCCTGCCCTCCTTTTCCCAGTCTTGCTATGTCCAGTTTACACAACATCCTCCATAAGCGGCACCTGGGGGCAGACCATTACAGCTCTGACCCCCAGCTGGCTGTTCAGGGCCGGAGTCTCACTGAGCAACGTCGAACACCATTAGGGAGCAGGCGGCTCGCTACTTCGCGCTCATCCACCCTACTAGGATCTGTGGAGACCCCAAACTTGAGCAGGAGGGCTGTGATTGGGCCGGAGACCAGGGAATCAGGGGGCCTCGTCCTGGAACCACCCTCCCACAGCAGACTTGGGAGTCTGCCACCTCTGGCAAACAACCACAACCTGTTTGGTGAGGCAAACTCTCATCTCTGTTCTACTGGTAGGGTTGTGTGTGGGGCTGTGCCTGGAGACTTTCTACCCTCTGCACCCCCAGGGCAACCTAAAGACATGACCAGAAGAATGCTGCTGAGAAGACATTAAATGCAGACAGAGCAGATTAAAAAGCTGGGGGGATTTAACGGGATATTCAGCCGTTAAAATAACTCTGTAAGAGAACAATATAAAAGAACACACAAGCTGGTAAACATTATTTGGTGAGTAAAAGGTTACTGCTGACAAATATGCGGACATAGATGAAAGAAACAGCTAACTATCAAATTCAATAACAGTGCTGTTTCGCCATCTAGTGGCCATGGCTCCTTAATGTTGTTTTTGTCATACACAACTTTCACGCAAAAAGCCATTTAGAAAAAAAACTAAAATAAAAAGTTGTGATCCCTCTATCTACTGTATGTAGTTATGAAACCAACAAACTGAATTCAATATTATTGATGGATTGTTTACAACATTTTATTAAAATTAAATTACACTAAAGAATTAAACTGTAAAAAAAGACACCAAATTACAAACAGGAAAAGAAAAGCTTATACTTGAGGTGTACTGCAACATTATTATTTGGATACACAGAAATATAAAAAAGAATCTTGCCTTGCTATTAAAATGGTTCAATCCATAATGGTCTTCTGACAAATTGTTTACACACATATGTTAAGAAAAAAGTACAACATAACAATGATGACTCTAAAAAAGACACATTCTTAAAAAGATTACCAATTCACATTATGAAAATGAACCAGGTAGCAAAACCATCATTCCGGAATGAGAAAATGCCAACATATTTTATGCTTAAAACACATAAGGCATAACACATGGCAACTTTGATTTGTATGCATCAGAGAATACACATTAATTTACAGTGTCCAACCTTCTACAACAGTTGTGTCAGCTATTAGTATGTGAAGACTGCTATCGCTCGGTACAACACGTACCGGCTGCTTTAGAGCAGGTCCACCCTCTATACAAGGTCCCTGATAGATACTACCTTAGTGCTAATCTCCAGTATATCCATTGTGCTTGATGAGGGGGAGGATATCAGGCTCTGCGGTCATAGTCACTGACCATCTTCTTGATGTGGGAAAGTTTGGCCTTGAGATATTTACAACGTCGCTTCTTCAACTGGTAATCTGCAGACTTTGTGGAAATGGTACATACATCAATATACAAACTTCAGGCACTGTGTTCTTGTGCACTTTGCAAATGTTAATGTTTAGGTTAAAAGTAAGCAATTCTTTGTGGAATTGTCTAACAAACGGAAAATGTCATTTTCCATAAAGCCACAAAACGCTCCTTCAAGTGGTTAGTAAACATCCCTTCAAAGAAAATACATACATATCATCACCCACTAAGCTACAAAGAGACAGAGAGTGTCTATCTGCCTCTTCTTTCATACAGCAATTAGGCCATGAAGTATGGGGCTGACAAACTCAATCACCATTACATTCTATATACAGATTTTGGGTCCAAACTCCCAGACTTATGTCTTTACTGTCCCAGTTTTGTAGAAAGGAGCATACCTTCTTAATGTCACTCAGCCTGTTGTACTCATCTAGTGCGTTCTGCAGAAAAAATATAATTAAAATAATTAACAATTATTAAAAGTCACACAACTGTACCACCCGGTGAAACGTCTCAGCTATAGCCAGATTAACTGAGGTCAAACCAATTTCTTTGGTGTTGTAGCTGGACGAATTGAGGGCCTTACCAGGTACTGAGGGCTACCTTGGGCCAGATCCTCCAGCTCTTTGTCTACCTCTGCCAGGTCTTTTTTCAGGACATCCAGCTCAGCTTGTAGGTCCTTGTACTCCTGGTGGTCCCTGTCAAACTCACGCTTGTAGTCCGTACGCTCGGGCTCATTAGCAATGGGTGGGTATTCACTGAATAAATCGACATGCACAGACTAAACAGTTGGACATACAAATACTTCCCATCCATCGTTAAAACACAAACTTTTATGGAAAGCTGTCTGTACCTGTCAAAGTCATTGTCATCTAACTCATCTCCAGATGATCCGTAGTCGGTGTCATACTCTCGTCCATCTGCCAACCGAGGCCGACCAGCTCGTCTCTTCTTGGGCCTGGACGCTGAACTGCCCACCTCTGAGCTGCTGCTGTGGGGGAAGCTACTGTGCACTGGCACATCATGCTCCAATGGAGGTCTGGAAAAAATACGAATTATGAGGATGTCAAAAACAACAATAGGTTTCCTCCTTCTACTCAAAACAGTGATAATAAATATTAAATAGTGCACAGTGATAATAAATACTAAATAGTGCAATGTAAGCAATACCATGAGTTATTGTTGAACTTAGTAACACTTACACAGGCCTGACTACTACTAGTAATGATGGAGAATCATGTAAATCAGAACAGATACAGCTTTTAATTTACATGGTGTTGATCATCATTCAATTATGTCAACACAGCTAAAGCTGATTACTGTTAGATTTAAGGCTTATTCCAAACAAAAGACATATTTACAACAGACAACGTGGCCTGTTCTATATTTTATTGACGTTGCAGGACAGGTGGAGTATTAGGGCTACAATTATTTGATTGGTTTCACTCTTTGGCAATAGGTAAGATTTCTGTCATTCTCTAGTCACAACAATAGTACGATTGCGCAACTGGAAATAACTTGAAGCTGTTGTGGCTGTTGTTTTGGTCCAGCAGGAACTCAGTTTCTCTCAGTTGTCTCAAAAACCAAAAGTACCTTGTCATTATCTACATATAAAAAATTGACTGATGTATGTTAAAGAAAGCATAAATACAGGCATGTCGATTTTATAATGATGCCACAGCTTGGGTGTACCAGCTTACAAACTCTTCCTTCCTTCCTTGAGATTGAGATTGTCTATCGGTTCTTGTATTTTCTTGTAAGATTACAGGTTGTATGTTAGGAGTAGTATGGTGCTGAAAGACTGTAAACATCCTAGAAGAAGAGGAACAATCCCAAATCCAAACAACTCCTTCCATGATTCTGACAAAAATAAGATGTGAAATAGAAAAGTGTAGAAACACATTTAACGTTACGCAGTTGGTTGATCTGAATGAATACGCGACAACATTTCTTTTTACATGTCAGGCATTTCTGAAGCTGTCTGTTTTAATGGTTTGAGTTTATTTATCTATGAGATTGAGCAAAAGCAACTTGGTCTCTGTGCAACAGCTAATCTCTGTTTTACGCAGTCTAATACTAGCTGTTTATGGAAATAGTCTGTAGACAAAGATCTAAGAAGAGTTTGCAGGTGCAGAATGCAGTGTGTACAGAGAAAACAGATTGGCCTGGTCTTCTACACAAGCAATAGGTCCCAACGTGCCCTTTCCAGTTTGGTGTTAGCTGAACAACACACCTGGGTTGTGTCCACCACAGCCAAGCACTTCCACCGAACTGTACTGTCTGCATCATAATCATTTTAGCATCATAAAAATAATAATTACCAAACTTCCTTTTTCCCCACCATGTGCACAATCCTTATGATTCTAGCTGAGCTGGTGCGTAGGCTATGAAAGAAAATCTGTTCCAAGTTTCAAACTGTCTGTGCAGTTTCTTGTTCTGCAATACACAGAGGCACTGACACTTACTCTGGGCTGTATGGCGGTTTGTCATAGTTTGACCTGTCGTCGTCCAGGTAACTCCTGGACCCTCCAAACTTCATAGGGTACTCCGACATCTCAGTGTTGTCTGGGGCAGCGGATACATTGTTCACCTGGTCAGGGTAGGTGTTTGACAGTCAGTTATGCTTTTCAAACGCAAATTGGCAGTGTGCTTCACTATGAGCACTGCTCTAGCCATTTCATAGTACGTTCATAATGTTACAGATCACAGCATACTCTATTTCTCTGGCTTTCACAAAATAGGCCACGTTATTTTTTCAACTTAGGTGCAATTCAACTATTTAAAAAAGTGTGACATGGTGGAGTTCAAGTGAAATGAGTTCATGTAGTTATCTAATATGGAAAACAACATACTTTTCAACCATTTTAAGAATTCTAGTGACAGGTGCAGGCTTGTATTGGGCTTTAGGCTGAAAAAAAATCTGACGCCGATCTTCCATATCATATGTCCCTAACAAACAGTCATAGAGGTTAAAACCTGTGTGAAAACATTTCTTCTGTTTCCCAAATATAGACATTCTCATGGTATATGGGAAAAAACTCTCAGCACTAAAACCAGTTCCCACATGCTACAAAAATACGTATGTATTTCTCTCCAAGTATCATGCTGTTCCCTGCGGTGTGGGGGCAACTTTGCGTCACTCTACCGTCAGCCATGTGATTCACCTGTGTATCACTGTTGAGTCATGTCAAAATATGTCTTTGTAGTTATTTGCAAACTCTATAAATAGCATCAGAAGCCATTCTATCTATAAACTGTAATATTATCATGTATATGTCTATAAATAAAACAATAATATATCAGAATTTACAATTTCAGAAACATACATGAAACCAGTGGAGTGAAACCACTACGCATATACATGCCACACCCAGAAACTGGAGTGAGTCCCTTCCCCCCTCTGGTTCACAGGAGTCTGTAACCAAACAGGTATTCCCACTTTACCAGACAGAGCACTGCTGCTGCTGTTCTCAAAACATGAGAACACACGGCCATGTCTTTTTTAGATAATAAATCTACCGATTTCATCTAGAGCACATTATATGTCAATCCTTCATAGATAACTATCTGTCTCAAAAGCTCACAAGGCAAAACAGACGATAATACACTTGCTGTTAAGCAATTGAATATAAACCTTTTTCACCCACTTACCCATGCCTCCACATCTTGTGGTTCTTCCTCCTCATGTATGACCTTCACTTTTCTCCAGAGGATGTTGCTTTTGCCGTAGTTCCCGATCTTCCGGCGCGTCTTCAGAGCAAACACCATCATAACGATCAGTGCTGCTGCCACCAGGAACCCAAACACAACGGCCATTGCCTTGGAGAGTGAACACACCGAGGTGTTAACCAATCACATGACAGAACACAACACCGTATCATTCCACATCAAAGGGCATGGATCAATGTATTGTGACTTCAATCTTTATACTCACTTCCTGTGGCTCAACAACACAGTAATGGTAGAGGTACTGATTTACAAACACCCCTGAAGACTGTGGGTTCTGAAACTGTGCACAGAGGCCTGCAATCTGGTTCCCATAGACAGAGCCAGTAGACTGGGCCGTGGGGTTCACTGCCATGAGGTACACAATGGACGCTATAAGCATCAGCAAAGCCAGGATGGCACACACTATCGCCGCGGCCAAGTAAAACCTTCTTGACTCGGACAGCCTTTGCCGTGAAACCAGAATGATGAAGAGAACCAGCCCTGTGATGAAGGTGATGGCTGCCATGGCAATCATAAATCCTTTGCCCTTCCTGGGGTCAGTGTATGACCCCCCAAGCGAGCCATAGCCATAGCCATTGCCTGCTCCATATCCACCACCACCGAAACTGTTGTATCCACCACCACCGTATCCTCCTCCTCCATACATCCCTACACTGCCACCAGAAAAGTATCCTTGGGTGTCCCAGGCAAGAGTGGAGGCCACACATGCAAATATAGCCACACAAACTACAACGACTATGATGGCCATGATCTTGATGATGCCTGGGGGAGAGGTCCAGCGGTAGAAGTGCTGGAACTCATCATCAGGGTAGTAAGAGTAGGCTGGCTGAGAAGGTGCATGTCTATTCAAAGACACAAAATAGACACACAACAATACTTATACAAATCATAATGATGGGGTGGGTTGAGGGGGGTGTAAGAGCAATCAAGTTGAACAGTGCATTTACTTAAATGAGCAGCAGTCATTAGTCCTTAATCAATAGGTAACAGTTATTAACAGTTTGACAGCAATGAGGTTACTAAGACAGCAAGATACGTACTCTCCATTATGAGACTCATAGGGAGGTGGACTCCCATTGGGTTTGGATGACATTCCTGGTTCAAGACAGGAAGCCCCTTATGGCCTGATAATCAAAAATGAAATAAATGAAATGTTTGGTATCAACAGGTTTGCCATCATGCAACTATAGTGACAAAGATCAATAAATTGTAAGCTGCTAATTATGGCGACCGTGCTAATATCCACAAATCGACGCTATTTTACTAAGCAATACGCATAATCATTACGACAGACCCTGGTTATAACTAGCTCACTTGGATGGCAAAAACGATCTGCCTAACTCGTTTGTTTGTTTGTTTGTTAAAAGTAAACTGCAACAAACTTGTATAATTTATTATGGCTACAAATGAAAACACTCACCTGCTTAAGAGAGAACTATCAAACGTACACCTTTTGTTTCAAAAGTAGCTAAATGAAACAACTCGAAACAAAATTATTGTCACGCCTAGATATGGTAGCGCACCTTTTAAAAGGCTCCACCTCTATGGTCTCTCAGGTCAGGTGTCGCATTACATCAATTTATAAGATTATCGTCAGTGACGAAGTCAGAAGTACCTTAACTTGAAAAAGATCACAGATTATCAAATTTTGTGATTCAGGAAGTCTTTCTGTTTCTTGTTTTTAACATTCTACTGCCGCATACCACAACGTTTATCAATAATATGTACTCTGTAATAATATTGTATACTTCCTTCTCTACTTAACTCCAGCCGACATAGGGCTCTGATAATAATAATACAATTATGATTGTTATTATTATTATTATTATTAATACTACTACTAATAATAATAATATAAATTCTTATTATTATTATTTTTGTTTAATAATAACCAATATCATCATCATCAATAATAATTTGAAAAATATGCAGGTCACAAGTCAAGTAAAGAGCCAATATGAAGAACAAAGTTTGGCTTTTCACTTTCATGAAAAGGTTGTTCAGAAAAAAAACTATCTACATCCTCCCGGCTATCATTTCCATTGCGGACCACAGTTATACAGATTTTTTTAATTGAAATCATAAAAAAAAAAAAAGTATTTACTGCATGGAACGCAAGAAAGAACCCATTTTCACATTTGAAATGTTTTCTTTGGGTCGCACATGCCAAATCTATAACAAACACGCACACACGATTGACAATAGTATAAATACCATATTGAAATGATTGAGTGAATTCAAGCAGCAGGCATTAGTAGCATAGTTGGTGGCCCAAGCCATGAATTGAGTCTTTGGTCGAGAAGAAAATTAGCTGAGAAAGACTGTTTGGATGAATTGCTACTGTTTTGTGCTGGTGGCAAACTTGTCACTTAATGCACATTTGGAGAATCCTTGAACCTGTCTGGACATGGCGCAAATGACCTTTTAAGCGTCTGGGCATTTGCATCTGTAAACTGGTGCTTTTCACCAACAGAGTAGCTTATAATAAAATAATTTGCTCAAAACATTTTCCTCAGCCATTTTGTTCCCTATAGATATGTATGTCCCTTAGCTCCAAACATAATAATACAGTTCAGAGGTGTGCATACCAGATAGAGTATTTTATTAATTTGAAGTTCTATGCACCAGATAATGGCAAAAAACAACAACTTTACAATGTGTGACCAGAGGTGATTTTGACAATGCAACATGATAAATTCTCTGTTATATAAATAGTGGTTTGAAATGTAGTGGACTGGAAAGCAGTTAGAAGATTGGAATATCGCTTGCAAGCATCCTTTGAATTTACAAGCTTTCCAAGATTTTCTAAGCATACAGCCAATTTCTGCTCTGTAGGCCAATTTGGCCTCAAATGAAAACAACAAAACAAATTATGGAAAAGTATATAAAACAAAACAAAAAATTCTTGCTGTACATTTTTTTTTTACCCAGGCACTGAAATTCCATTTGTGGTAATGGTAATGACCAGTATATTCAAATGTGAGAAAGTGATCACTGGTCCAACAAGTCTTTTACAACAGTCTCAGGGTCCCAAACAACAATCATAATGAGTCTTTGTGAGTTTCCATGAGTCTTAGTTGTCTGGTACAGTGGGTCCACCATGCTAAGTTAGTCAATGCTATCATTCCACTTCATTATCTTATCATACTCATGGATCTTCTGCTTTATGTGGGAAAGTTTGCTCTTCAGGTACTCACAACGTTCCCTCTTCTCCAGGAAAGTGGGGTCCTAGCAAGAACAAAAGCAAATGTTTTCCTGATCTTCTAACGTGATAAAATGTATTTATTACTTGACACTTTATGCAATGTGACATCACATCACATTGGATGTTTAAGGGATTTGCATAATATCTCCACAGATTCAACACCGTACAAAATTTGAAAAAGTAACAGTAAGGAGTACCTGAAGAGATGTCATGTTCTCTGTACAGGATGACTAAGCTAATCAAAACACATGCTATGCTCTCTGTGTACACGATGACTGAGCTGATCAAAACACATGCTATGTTCTCTGTGTACACGATGACTGAGCTGATCAAAACACTAGCTATGTTCGCTGTGTACACGATGACTGAGCTGATCAAAACACATGCCGTCTCAGTTCTGCTTCATTATTCCTTTAATTCATATTAAATCATGAATTTATGTTCTCATGATATAAATAACCAACCACAAGTTAGTTGGATTCTCTCTCGGCAATGTGTTAAACTTATTCGTTTCAAATGATCATGCCTCTCATAAATACTAATGTCTACAATGAAAGTGACTGCAACCGTCTGCAAGAATGAATATGAGTGGCAGATGTTCACTCACATTTTTTTTCCTCTTGTACTCCTGGAGGATCCTGTTAATTCGTTCATACTCCTATAAAAGATATGGAACGGAATCTGTTAAAGTGTGTCAGTAATGAGGGAATGAGATTTCACTAATGTAGAGGAGGAATGTAAGGGTGGAGAGGAAGTCCAGCGGGAACAGGAAACACCGATAAAGGAAGTTCGGGGCCAGGGAAATGAGGCAAAGCAAAACAAAGAGAACAGAATGAATTAATTCAACATTCATTCAGTGCCTTTGATAAGCTAGCATCTGTGTTGCTACTTTAAAACAGAGTTCTAAAATGTTCTAATCTAATCAAATCACCGTCAGGTTGTTAGGTCGTTGGGGCAGGCTGTGCATCATGACATCCATTTCCTCAAACTTCCTCAGCGTGGCCTGCACATCAGTGTGAAGTTCTTTGTACTCAGCATACTGGTCATTGAACACAGCCTGGTACTGGCCCCGCTCATCCTCACTACGGATGGTTGGATACTTACTGTTGGACAAATAAAAATAGGTGACTTTCAAATAGCATGGCATCTGATAAGGATTACAAATACATTTTTAATGTGTTAGAAGTTTAAATAAAACCCTTTCTTTGTGATTACTTAATTTGGCTATTCCAGGGATCCTATTAACCCTTACGCGATAAAGTCAGGCATGATAACAGGCTTAGGGATGTGTCCTGATGGTTTGTCTCCAAGCACAACTTTAGGTGGTCTTGCCTTAGTGGCAGCTTGGGTGGGAAGTGCCTGCTCTGTAACTCTTAGACCAGGATCGTTGATTGCCTAGAACAGGCACAAGTCAAGACACGTAAAAATGAATTCAAATAAATTTGATTTGTTTAGCACAGTTCAAACATAAAGACAATTCTTAACACAGTGCTAACAGAAACACACAAGAAAGAGAACAAAAAAATTTAAAATAAAATGAGAAGTCATAAAACAAATAGTTGCCAAAGGTGTACAAGTTTAGCCAACTTTTTTGTGTTGCTACTCACAACTACGATGGAGATCAATTACTTCCCCAGTATACTTCTCACAATCTGAACTTAGTTGAGTCTCTACTTAACTACCTTTGTTATGTTGCTACAACCACAACAGAGGTTAATTACTTCTCCCAGAATACATCTCGCATACTGCACACTTGTCATTGGGCCACAAGCTACCACAACCCCCAGATTGGTTAATTCTCCAGCAGCTAATTCAAGATTTCAGGCCTGTAAGAAGACAAAACTCTTCTGGGGTGAAGTAATCCCACTAATATGCAGAAGTGAACAAATATGTTTTATACATGGATTTAAAAAGTCTGTGTGTGGTTTTTGGTCTTAGGAAACCCAACCGTTTGCTTAATGTAATTATTTTTCCTAACCATTCCAAAGCAGGAAACCAGAATGTTCGTGGTAACTGCATGTCACTTTCACGTTTAACCGAGTTTACATTTTCTGACTGATTTAGTAACACACTTTCTTGTGTCATAAAGCAATTAGTACGTTTTGCGAGAGATCGTAACCGATGGCAGACCAAATGAGTGTTAAATATATAGAAACTCAAGAAGGAGTGATCTGAACAGGAATCTTTTCATTCTCCCATTGACATTACTACATACAAACTGTAGACAGGTGTTGATTATCCGTTAATACAAAAAAGTTGTATACATCCAAAAACAGCATCTACATTACATATAAACACAGGGCTTCTGTCAAGTTGCTTTTTGACAAATCTATAAATTAGGAAAACATTAGCTATTGCTTAGGGTTTGATCATTACCGCAGATCTTGCCACATGTGACTCAGCATCCTGCATCTAAATGGGTGGACAAAAAACTGAAATTGGAATAAAACCTTATCTACATAAAAAAGAAACAAAATAGCAGGTGGGAGATAAGACATAATCAGTGTTACCACAGAAAGTTTGAAAACCACTTACTTCATGAGCATACATCTCCCTGTATCTACGTGATACCTCATGCCTCCATAGCTTCAGACAAACAATTGCTCCAATTAGGTAAACCAGCATTGTGACAAACAGAAATATGATGGCGGCAGTCTGCCCAGCTTCAGTGCGACAGAAGGCACCGTTAATCCCGTTGTTGAACACAGGGTAGTAGCACAGGCCCCCGCGGGTGGTGTCTCTGACATATAATATACCTGAGGGGAAACAAACACATTTGCTATAACGTGACTTTATAATACCTTTCAATGTGTTCACATTCATTGTATGCATTGTATTACCCATAAATAGATGTTCCCACCTGCCACCATATAGATCAGTGCCAGAGCCAGGTTTAAAATGAACTCCGTTGGAGGCCACCATGAGGAGTCCAACAAGATGGTGCGGTAGTACATAGTCATACCTAGCACTAATAAGATCACAGTCACCACCCAGGCCAACCCTGTTACCACCAACACAAAGGGAGTTTGAGGCCCCGAGTAGTACGCCCCCCCAGTACCTCCTCCATACATCCCCCCTCCGTAACCCCCATACGCCCCGGCGGGGGAGGAGTAACCAAACATATTGAACCACTCGTTGTCTTTGTGCACATAGGCACAAACGCAAGCAAAAACCGCCGCTCCCAGAAGAAGCTCCACGCAGCCCAGAATCCTCAGCAGGCCTGCCCAGGACTTCATGTAGCCGTAACGCTGGTTGTTCTCCTGCCTCCGCTCAGTGTAGGTTAAAGCTGTGCGTTGCCCTTGTCCCAAAGGGGATCCAGGGATAGGTCCAGCGCCCAGGAGCTCCTTACGGGAGTTGTAGCTGCTCCCAGACCCCCCATAGAGGTCCTTGTTTGATCCAGGTAGAGAAGGGGAGTGGGGTGGTGAGCACCGTACCCCGTCACTTGTGCTGTTGTTATTATTAAAAGAAGAGTTAGCCACGGGCCGGGGATTACTTTTGCTACTGTCACTTGTCCCCCTAAAGAAGCTCTTCCAGGAGTCCGGGATGAAGCGGTGGACTGGTTTAATGTCTAAGGCGAGGTTATATTCAACATCGTTATCTGGGTCCGAGTTCCCCTCACTGCCACTCCTGTCAGACTCAGGTCCCACAGCAGGGTGATCCGGTAGGGGTGGAGGAGGTAAGGGGTCAGAGCTCAACGCAAGTTCAGCTGCCTGTTGTTGCTTGAGGGGATGAAGGCCGACAAAATGGGCTCTTTGTGGAGAGCATGCGGGCACTTGGTCGTAATGTGGGAGCTGGCGGACACGCTCAGAGCGTCCGTAGGAGCCTCCTCCAGCATGCATGGGGAAGGTGATGGGCCCTGCAAAGGTACATAGGAATATCATCCACAACAGAGCCAAATCATAAGTCATTTGAACATGTTTGGACACCTGACAAGGTGGTTGGATTAAAAAAAAAAAACTCTCAAAAGTTAACAAAATAAGGTTTTAGGTTCATAGGTTATCTATCATAAACTATTGAGTTGCCTAATTTAACCTGTAATTTTGACTAGAAACATGCATCGAGTGTTGGAAAGAATGTCTCAACAGTCTAGAACCAAAGGGTTGAAAATGGTTCTTTATATAATTGATAAACAACAGTTAACAAAGGAACTGAATGAGAAAAAGCAAGGAACTAAAAGTAATCCCACTTTGCAGGCTGGTGGAACAGATACAACAAGGAGTTAGTCTTAAAACATGCAAAAAATTGTAAAGGACAGAATTCTGAATACGGATCCTAGTGATTTCATCCTAAAACCAAAACAGACATGATAAAAAGAAAGCCTGGTAAACAACATACCTTGTGACTAAAGCTGGTCTCCACGACCCCACTTGCAATCGTAATCATGAACACATTTTTGTCCCACAACCTAATAAAGAACTGACAATGTGTTGTCATACTTAATATAATCTAACTTAAACGGAAACTGAACCAAGGCTTACTCTATGAGGGGCACAACCTAACCGTAGGCGAAAAAAAGTGCATGCAGTCACCCTGCAAGACTTACATTGGTTCGCAGATCAGAGTGTAAACATCTTCCAGATAATGAAGTAATAACCATACCTGCAGAGAAAAACAAAACGATCTTAATGTACTTATTCCTACACCAATTTACCTCGAAACATGCACAAAATAAAGACGCTACATTTGATGTAAATATTTTGAAATTGATTGAACCGCCTGGGGCTCAAAGTATTGTTGAGACAAGCTTTGCGTTTGCAACACAGAATCCCACACCTAAAACTTCAATTGCTCGCAGTACTACTTACCAAAAAGATTGCTCCATTAATACGAGTTAAATTGTCTTAACATTGTAAACATACACCTGACAATAGAACAATGCTTACGAGAACCGTGTTTATCAAATAATTTAATGATACATCGAAAAGCTTTGATATATCGAAAACAAATTTGCAACTGAAGCGTTGAAACTACAGAATATCCGTAAGGTTTTCTCTAGCTTGAAAAAACCCCGAAAAAAACCACACAAAAAAACTAATAATGAACACAAAGAGTTTCAATAGATATGCTACAAAACTATTTACTCACATACTCAATCTTGTTGAGGTTTCCCGTAGACGTTGACCACGTGACAAGCTCTTTCCTGCTGGCTACGTCATTTCGAATGAGACAAACACTGAGAACGGGGAGACTGCAGACCGGGAGCCTGGATACTCGCAGTCCCTTGGACATGTCGGATGTTTAAGTATCTTTTAGGAATTAGCATACTTTTAACTTGTGTACTTCTTCTTCGAGTTGTTTTTTGTAATTTGTTTTCTGAATCAATTTAAAGTAAAATACCGCCCCCAACTGGACGATGAGTATAAACTGGCAGGTAACTGAGTGTCTAAGGGCACTAAGAGTGTCTATAGGTTCCAGGTCAGCAGCCTCTTCCTATAGACAATACTGGGTTCTATTCGGTTGCTGCGAGGTAGGTTGATGCGGGCAAAGAGCGTCGATAAGGGGGGATAGAGTTAATAATTAAAATGTCCCTTGCCTTGTTGGAGTCCTTAAAGGTCTGCATTATCATCTACTTACAAAATGTTGAATTATTGACTGAGGAGCGAATGAGGGATGAAATTTAAACCGAATAACCATTATCAGATTATGCAGCTTTATCCAACGAAGAGAGTCGATTTGAGGGTCGTTTACAAATACAAATCAGTTGGTAGTTGATTAAATAGATTATTTATAGGTTTTAATTTCCACCATAAACAGCAAGA
>JAVQJS010077972.1:0-12589 GCA_036024795.1 Galaxias rostratus
TGTGTGTGTGTGTGTGTGTGTGTGTGTGTGTGTGTGTGTGTGTGTGTGTGTGTGTGTGTGTGTGTGTGTGTGTGTGTGTGTGTGTGTGTGTGACAGAGAGAGATATGTGTGAAATAGCTTAGTTTAATTCTGTGAATAAAGCTGTTATGAATTTATTTAATTTCCAAAATAAAAAAAAATGTTTTTGTTAATTTTGAAACCTGACAATTACAAAATCAGTTAATACAAAATTGGCTTAGAATGGTCATAACCTTTAACTACAGTGCATTGTCTTCTGCCAGCAGGAAAATCAGTAAACCAATTACACAGACAAGTTCACTTGACAAGTTTACTTTCAAGACATGGACAAGTTCAAGTACTATCGCACTATTTTCTTATGTAGGCCCCGATGCGACATCTGGTGGCTTTTTAGAACTACTACAGTCTATCTGTTTTCCGGTTTCCCGCTAAAAGATATTTACCTCAGACATTATTACACTGGGCTTCAACTTACAAATAAAGGTTTTCAATACGACTGAAAACTCGAGGGTTTCTACATTTTCTAAATATCATTCTTATAATTTACTATTACTGAAACAAAGCACCTATTTGCTGTGTACGCGAGCGTAGTTTTGGAAAAGTTATTAGTAAATATCAAACCATGTGTGACAGACAGATGATTGGCTCACACTTAAAGGCGGGATGATATACCACGCCCACAGATAATCGTAGAATACTGATCTACAAGCGTGCTTTTAAGAAAGAAAGTAGCCAGATCTTTGTAAACATGGTTATGAGATCTGCAACGAAATAATAATAAAAAAAATGTTTAACAGAGACGGACTGGATTACCCTGCAAAAGAGCGCACATTTGACTATGAAATACATTACCTGTAGTTTATTTGAAATAAACAATAAGCCTAATAGGCAAATGTAGTCGACTATGTTTGAATATAATTCAGATGGGAGCTGCGTATGTTGTTGATGTTAGTCTCACGCCCAGCACACGATTGAACGCAACCGTTGTTTCCTCCCAGCCAATCGGTTACCTTGTTTAGAGAAGCAGGTATCATCTCTGAACGTCACGGCGTTGAATGTGAAAGTATAGACGGTGAACGAGAAGTCAGAGAATGGTGGCGGAGATGGCGAGCTATGGAGCCGCTAGTCACCTGGAAGAAGGGTAAGTAGCCCCTACTTTTTAGGTTGTACTACTGTATATTGGTTTGTAGACTTTTAATGATGGCAAGCCGACGGAGGGAGAAGACAAAGCAGAAGGACAAAGGATGCGCGATTTGATTTCAGGCTAGTGTGAGGGCAGTCTAACCACTAGTCTAAATATTTTAAGAGCAAAAGAAGCAAACTGTAAATATTTGCATTCATCATGCAATTTTCTAAATTAAAAACAGGAAAGGAAGTAACAGGGCGCCATGATTATCTCTTTGTCGCTACACACGCTGCTTTGTTGTTGCCCGCTGATTCATGCAATGAACCACTATGTGGCCTATTGATGGTCTTTAACCATGTCAAGTCTGCATTCACAATTAAAACTGTTTATGTAACTAACACAATCAGAATGTTGCCGTTTCGCCTCAAGGCCAAAGTTTTGAGTATTAGCTATACTATTAATGCTGACATCAGTGGTTAGAAGGGGTAGATAAACTTCAAGTTTGGAAGTTATTTTGAGAATGTTAATCTGACATTGTGAAGAATTGTCCCAATGTAAATAAACAAAAAAAATAATCGCACAACGTCATCAGAAGATCTTCCGCAAAGCATTGTATTATAGGAGTTTTTCTTAGCAAGTCTCTAGCTCTTTACAGTTGATAAAAGAACTGCACTACTAGTGTTGGCATAGAACGTTGAGCCTTCTCTATTTACCCCTGCTTTGTTTATGAATAATAAATAATGTTGTGAAGTAACTATCTTACCAAGACTGTAAGGTTAGAGGCAGGGAAGGTGGTTACCTGGATACCCAGTGACAGAGGAAAAGTTCCTTGAAATAGAGACGGGTACAGGTCTGATGCAAATGTAGCTGTTGCCAGCCACACCCTCATATATACAGGGTCTAGTTCAAGTGCACTGAACAAAGATCACAGCCTCCCTTCTAATCTATTACTACCATACAGCAGGGAATATCGAGGCTGACTGAACGGGGATATGTAGCCTGTTCGAATGTTAGGACTGGTCAAATATGGACAGTATCTCACTCTGTGTAGATTTCCAGTTGCGTGTTAATTCTGTTGTTTATATGACATACCAAGTCCGGCTTGTTCAATTTGAAATATTTTGCATCTCCCTAATTTGGTTGGGTAGTTAAATCAAATGGCCTTACTTACTTAGCATGAGTTCCCTGTGTAAATGAAGTCCCTTTTTAAATAAAGTTTCGTCTTAATACCTATAATATGTATATATATTATAACAGCTTATGTCACCCGCACTTATGTCTGTTATTGACTGACAATAGCCTATCTGTAAACACATGCTCTGTTCAACATAACAGCGTGAAGCAGTAGGAAACATGCAAATATTTATCTTTATCTCACTATCAGTGAGAGGGAGGTGGGGGCTGGCACAGGAGGAACGCTGGTATATGTGTTTTGTATGAAAAGCAAAGAAGAGGTACACAAACTAATGTGGTGTTGACCCAGAAACGTTGAAAGAAATTATAAATAGTTGTTATTTTTTATGGAAACAAATTAATTGAGCCATCTGTCATATCACAGCCCAGACTAGTGTAAGAACTACTGTCTGGAAAGCGGTGCCAAAAAAGGCATTCACACTGGCGGGTCGTTAAGTCAAGGCCAAATACATTCCAAATATTGACTCGATGTTTTCACTTCCCAACGGTGTCTTCCCTTTACCTTGCACAGGGACAGGGTGGCCACCGAGAGACACCTGCTATTTGTCTCCGTAAGCACTGCTTTTCACCGCAGAGTGTGAAAGAAGACCTTAGTTGGGGCCTGCTTTGTATGCAGGGTTGGAACTTGCTCTTTTGGTTTGGTTGGCACCACGTCAAGCAGCCTCCCAACGATACAGAGCTTTCTGTGCCAGGTGTCTGTGGGCGTGTTCATACAAGTCAGGGGCAGGTGACTCTACGAACAGGTTTCTCCAGTCTATCTATGTAACATTGTTGTTGATGATAGTAATAGTGTGTGTATTGCACTGGCTTTAATTGCTTATGGAAAAAGATTCTCCCCGATGTGCACACTGCCAATACGTCGACGGACTGGAGTGGAGACCCGAGCTAAAGTCACATTCACAGTTCGTTTTATGTGGCCCATTCTAAGGACATCCATTGTTTATTGGAAAAAAATTAAAGTTTTGAAAAGGGATAACTAGGAATGTTAATGAGAAAATGCTTATCTCTGTCTTTGTAGCCAAAGTGAGTGGAGGTGTCTTGGCCAAGTGTTGCTTGACTACTGCAATGTCCTGTGCATCTGTAACGTGATGTCAAAAAAAACAAACCGGTCCAATGGGGTGGGGTAGGGGGGTGGTAGAGGTTTCCACAATGCAGGATGGGATGGTGCTTTAAACGTAAGATGTTGGCAGTCTGTTAAACACATCCTGTTTTTGAGCAGTTGCTGTGTGTGTGTGTCTGTGTGCACATGAAACAGGAAGTACGATGGCAGCCACAGATGGGTCTGCAGCTGTACAACCACTAGCTTCCCTTCTGCAGACCTCTCTAATTCGACACGAAACTATCCTTCCCTTTCCATACAGTGATAATTGGTACTCAGGTTCTAATGGACAACTTTCCCTAAGCTAAAACACACTGATTGGGGATCTAATGGGTCTGCTCTGTTCCGCAGGGATGGAAACGTTCCCGCTCCTGACCAGAAAGGTGAGTTTCTCTCCGTTTATTTTTCCGTACTCTCTTTCGATCTGCTTTTCCTTTTCTGTCTACCGTCTCTTTCGCTTTGTAAGCACGAGGCGTGGGCGGAGGACAAGGACACTGTTTTCACTGACCACTAGATGATGCCGTTGTCCTGCGTTACGATTTTGCGCGGCTTAAGCCAACCTTTGTGTTTGTTCAGACCGGCAGATGGCGGACATCCGAAGGTTCGTGTGTCCCCCCGAATGTGATTTTCTCTCGTTGTCGTTTGTCAGTGTGATGAAGGAGAGAGGCCGTGCTGGAGCTGAGCAGGGAGAGACCGGCTAGATGAGACCGAGGACTGGTGGAAGGCAGATGAGGACACAGAGGGAAAGGAATGAAGAAGGGAGTGAAGTCAGTCAGTCAGTCAGCCAGCCAGCCAGACAGACACAAAAAGACAGATAGAGGATGGAGCGAGGGCATGATGGAGGGGAAAGTGGAGCAAGCTGTGTCCGGTCCTCGGGTGGAGATGGAGCTCCTTTCCCCAGAGAGGAGAGGCTCCATCCATTAGCCTGCCAGCCAGCCTGGCACGTAGCCACATGGCCTGGCCCACAGACACTCACTTCTTGCGGGGCAGAGACGGCTGTCGGCCCCTGCCTCCTCGACCTGTTACATAGACAATACTACAGCATTATTACATTATGCATGTAAATGCACCTACTCCCAAATTCTAGAGTCTCCAAAGAATGAACGGCAGCTTTTAGAATAAATGCAGGGGAAGAAGGGCTTAAGTTAATTGAGTTGAGTGCTTTGCAAAAATATTCATCTACGAGCACCAGCGACATGTGCGTGTAGTGAAGTTCCGTGCCCTCTATAAAACTAGGGGGAGGAGGAATTATTCAAACCATTCATCTCAACATATTAAATATGGTCAGTGTACGTCTACAGGTGTTTTTTATCGGGAATGTTTGAGATGGTGTAACTATGTAGACCATAAATGAGTGGTATCGACCGCCAGAGAGGGAGAAAGATTGTCTAAATTGTTCACTTGTGATTTTGTGGACTTGCAAAATTGAGGAAGTGCAGAGTCATAATACAGTGTTCTTCTGCACATCTACCCGCCAATGTATACGAATATCCAGAGCTGCAATGATTAGGCAATGTTTGACAATACACACTTTGTGCCATGTCTGGTCAGAAAGCGTTTAGGGGAGAGTATGTGTCATCAGGGCCAGTTCCCTTAAGGTTATGGAACACTGTGAAAAGATCCCCCGTAGGTTCACGTTTTCAACCGAGACCTTTCTGAGTGTGTGTTCTGTGGCAATAGACATGGAGAGGAAAAGAAGATACTACGTAGTTTAGCATGAGCCCCCCAAACCAGCCACTCCTCCTTAAATCCGTGTCTGTTTTTGCAGGTGACCTGACTGAAATTGATAACAGTGGGTCAGGTAAGCATACTCACGGTTGGTCCCATTTCTGTTTCTCCCCCAGTATGCATGCACGGATCTATTTAATTCCCATACATCACAGCTCCCGAAGACAGTCCTGTCAGTCTTTTAAAGTTTTCACCCTGCCGTATCGTATGGATTTATTCAACAGAGAATGCCGGTACGTCCACAGAGGGGAGTTCCGAGGAGGAGGAGGATGAAGAGGAGGAGGAGGAGGAGGATTGTGGTGAGGGGCTGGTACACATTCTAATCCTTTATTCACAGTGTGAACCACCATGCTTTTGTCTAATCTGGTTTCTGTGATTTCTCTTCTCGCTTCTCACTCTCCTTGTTTCTCTCTGCCATCAGAGGGTTCCTGTGAGAAGAATGGAAATGAGAGAGGTAAAAAACACAAAAACTTCCCACCATGCATCCGAAAGGGAGTTTACGTGAAGTCCGTTCCGTTGTGGAGGCTGTGTCATGAGATGGGGGATTGCTCCTAAGCTTTCGTGAGTCTACCTGCTGTTTATTCACTGACCCCTTTGTCCTGTTCCAACAGAGCCAGAGAAGCTGAATGGTGCAAGATCCGTCAAAGGTGAAAGAGAGAATGATTTACGAATAGAGACATTTTTGTTGGAATTAAAATAGGATTCAACAACATTGTGGGCAATGTGATTCGTTCACTCTTTGATTGACGCGCCTGGAAAGGGCATACCCATAATTTTCATTTCTGAATCAGAGTAATCACACATTAGAGGTTAACGCTCACAAATGCATTACTGCAAGTGGTTTATTGTCTATTTAAACAAGACATACCTAAATTGTATTTCAAATAGGTATGTTATCCACTTTTCTCTTCCACTCTAAAGGGTGTGATTCAGCCTCTCAGCCTGCAGCAGCAGAAGCTTGCAATGACAGAGGTTTGTCTCTTCAATCTAGTGCTTCTCATTCCCCCTTGTGTTCCCAGTCAGCATTGAACTAACTAGTCTACAAGAAGAAGTTGACCGACCATTTGGTCTGGTCTGGTCTGGCCTTAATCTGACTTTATTTCTCCATGCAGAAGAGGTGCACATCCTTCCATGCTGTGAAAAATGCAAAGCCGTTTTACATGTGAGTTGACATGAGTTTGATGAATTGCAATTGTGCATATGTTATCATTTCCTGCGGCACTTTCTTTACCAAGCAAATATTCAAAATTGTCCTGGGCTTCCGAAAAAAGTTGTTAAAGAAGACTACAATAAAACGTACCATATCATTAGAGTAGTGTTTCAGAAGCATAAGCTGGTTTCACCATATTTCATTTGTATTGCCGTTTGTTTTCCTCGTAGAGCCATGGCAACGAGCGGGTTACCCCCAGGAGGATCTCCAAAGGAAGACTACAGTGAGTGGAACCTCTTAACCCTTCTCCCAATTGGCTCTCTCGAGGGGAGGGCAAGGTTACGGAAACAACGCTTGTTCTCTCTTTCTCCTCTGTTTCCTCTCATTTCCCTCGTCACGCACAAACTTGTTCATAATTCCATGATCAAAATGCCTGTGTGTGTGTGTGTGTGTGCGCGTGTGTGTGCGTGTTTGTGCGTGCCCCAGGGTGCAGCTGGAGGGGGAGGGCACATACGAGTGCACGGCCACCGGCCTGGTGTTTGAGGTGTCCGAGGCCGTTCTGGTTCGCTACTCCCTCCTTTCCTGGTCCAAGTTTGGGATGTTCCTGCGGGGCCCATGGAAGTTTGCTGGGCCCATCTTTAACGTGGAATGTGTCTATAAAGACTCCTCCGTCCTTAAATCCATCCAGTTCCCCCACTCACTCTGTTTGGCTGGTGAGAATGTTCGCTAATCTGTAGTAGTATTGGTTATCAAACCTTATTTAAATTTTCATCTATCTCTGCAGTATATTTTGTATGTCTTATAATCAGACATGGACACTAAGTTTATTAAAGCAATATCTTCCCCAACCACGTTTCTCACTGTTGCTCCCCTGTCTCGTTTTGTGTCACCTTTTTTTTGGCACCTTCTTGCGGTCCCTTAGACCCAGACAGGGAACTGACCTTCAGTGTCCTCCACGTGAAGGACGACCGTCCACTGGTGGAGCCTGCGGTGGAGCACACGGGCAGCCACGTGAAGTGGTGTGTGTCCTCGCTGTCCCCCGTGGGGCCCATCGTCCAGAGTCTGCAGCCCGTGGTGCACCACGGGGTGGTGCTGCTCTACAAGGAGCAGGCGGCCAACCACGGCAGCAACAGCTACAGCTTCCGCGTCTACCTGGCCCCCAACAACTCCTCCGACATCAAGGTGGGATTAACGTGGGGGGGGCACGCGTGGGCGTTTGTGTCCAAGGCCTGTGCTGTCGCACACGTCACCTGACTTCATTGGTTTTCACCACAGCGAATCCATTTTTTAAAGCATGTCAGTTTTGTCTGACTTTTAATTTTGTTATTTTCATTGTAACTCAACACGCTCATATTATCTTGAGTAGTCATGTGGAAAGGTAGGTGGGTTGTTTCTATTGTCAGTTTGTAGTGGCCAACCAATCTTTCCGATAAGACAATGCACGTTTTTTTCCCTTCCCTGATTCAAGTAAAAGGCATCCACAAAAAGGCTGCGTACTTTCCTCTGAGTCCGAAAATGTAATGAGTAAATACCTCTTGACATGTTTTCATCCGTGTTGTCCCTGTGCTGCTTTCTGGGAACCCGCTCCGATGTGAAAGTTTCAGGATGTGGTTTTTATGACCACAAGTTTATGACAGCACACGTGTGCGCTCAGATGTTGTTTATTGTGTTCATGTGTCTGGAGATTCAGACTAATGTCATTGATATCTCCACCCCTTCACAGAAAATCGTTTAAACACAGAGGGATTGAAACAGGCAATAGTCCAATACCGGTTTTTACATGACCGAATAGAGGAATTCTGCACACAGATGAATTACTAGAATCAGTTCAGTCTTGTAATTTCCAATTTGTAAACAAGGTCGAAACACGTTAGTAATGAATTCCATTGGACGAGGGAGAACACATGCGATATTTCACCATATTGAAAAGGCATGTCTTAATTAGGAAAACAAACGGCTACCTTCATCATGCCATGACTAAGACTGTATTTCTTTTTCTCAGTACGTGTACTTTGTGCAATGACAATAAAGTTGAATCTAAATCTAAAAAAAGATCAGAAAAGACGAGCCTTTAATGCGCCTTTACTCTGACCCTTCTGTTACCTCTAAACAACAGCTCAGACTTTGACATCCTGTGGGAAGCCCACATTTGGCCCTCACACTCTATTGGTGGCACAATTGAAGAGTGATGTCATGTTTCTGCAGTGTAATGAGGGATGACCCAATGGTTAAGCTGACCAGGAAGATGAGTAGAAAGTCGAGTCCACTCCCCCAATCTTTGTGGTCATTATGGAAAGAATTTGTCCCTAGTTCCTGTAAGCGCAATCTCTTTACAGCTCTGTTCTCGTATTAACGTCCACGTACGGTAAACCTGACTATCGTTTCACTGTTATTTTATCACTTTACAATTTCTTTATACATAAACATGTTTTACGTCAGTGGCCAAGCACATTTGGGGTGACAATCCACACGTTTTTGTTTTCTAAATCCTGTGTTATTTTACATAAATCATTCTCAGTATTAAATTATAATGTCAAGCTATAGGCCTACTGTAAATGCCATTGAACAACACTGGGCTTTGCCTCTCATCCATTCAGGACATAGGTAAGGAGGTGCGTTGCTCTAAGAAGAGTTACATCAAGATAGAGAAGCCTCCCACCTGTAAACTGGACGAGAAGCGCTACCGCCTCATGAGTGAACCCGACGGAGAGATCAGCCCAGAGGTGTGTGTGTGTGCGTGTGTGTGTGCGCGTGTGTGTGTGTGTGTGTGTGTGTGTCTGTCTGCGCGTGTGTTTTCACCTTGTTCAGTGCGCTAAATATACACAGCAGTCGACTGTTTTCCCGTGCGGCCTCTTCGACAGGACCTCCCGTTCACGCTGGCCGTCACCAAGTTAAAAGGCTACTTCGAAGCCTTCTTTGAGCAGCCGCCCCCCTTCAAACTGTCTCTCGTGGAGACCGATTCGGAACTGACCGTGTGGTCAGCCACCATCCGAGAAGGTAGGATACTGCTGCCCCGCACCTGTTCCAGAATGTGGTTTTCTCCCCGCCGTTGATCCTGAGTCACAGCTGTTTCCATGTTTCACCGTGGTAATTGTCACCGTGTGTTCTGATTGACTCCTTCTCATCGCCCATGCAGGAGATTGTGTGGTCAACACAGTCACGAAGCCAAGAAAATGCACCGACAGTAAGGACACCCCAGTACTTTGGGGTATTTTTCATGTTTGAAATATGAATCAGTTTGGTTTTCATTAATGCCTGCCTGAATGTACCTTGTGAGGCCATGAACAGGTAACTACTGCTCTGACCTGTGCTGACCTCTCCTCCAGTCAGGAAGAGGAGCAGCAGCGCTTCAGAAGAAGAGGCCATCACTAAGCGAGCCCGCTGGGCAGACGAGTCAGGTAGGCGGTCGCCTCTGTGCAGACCTACAGGGGGCATCGATCCTCCCTGCTTTCATTTGTGATGTAATTTACATGTTATTAATATTAAATTTAATAGTGGGCTGAATTTGAGTGTTTGTTTGTATTATTTTTCTTTCAAATTAATTGGAAAGTTCCTTTGTAGTATAATGTATTTGACTTATTTTACGTACTGGCAGATGGAAGTCGTCAAGGACAGGCCCCAGAGCAGGACATGTCAGAGAAGCAGCTGCTGCAGGTGGCCAAGCTGCTGGGGAAGATTTGGAAGCAGGTGGCCATTGTCCTGGGCCTGAGCTCTAGCATGCTGGACGAGATTGAGAACGCGGAGAAGTCTGACCCCACCATGCAGAAGTTTAAGATGCTGGTGAAGTGGAAGAACCAGAAGGCTGGCAAGGCCAGTGTGCGTCACCTGTGTGAGAGTCTGCAGGACGTCATGGAGGACCTGCCCAATGAGGTCTACCAGACACTACAAGGTAGGAGTGGGCGCAGTGGACAACCTGGAATGACTGTGTTTCATTTCGTATTGGCACGCACGCGCACACACACACACACACACACACACACACACACACACAATTTTATGGCACAATAACCTTTCTTTCTACCTGTGTCCTCCTCATTAGACATGAAGACAACGACAGAAAACGCAGAGTCTAAATGAGATGCTCTCTGCAGTCTCTGGTAAACAAAGACTCTTCAGACTGAACCACAGGTGCTTCCACCACAACATGTAGACGAGGGCGTTTTGTTTGTGGAGGCCATGGTCCAACATGGTGCCCCTCTGGTGCGACGCCCTGGTCTGTCATCTCCCTGGTCTGTATAACCATTCTTTTAGCTTTAGTTGAAAACTCTCTATAAAATGACACTCTCGAAGGGTTGTTTAAACCCCTTTGAATTTCACAACGGTCCGTAGCCATGACCTTAAAATGGTTCGACACATTCGTATTCTTGAAAGTTCCCCTATCACCAGTAGCAAAGACATTACTGGGCTCAATCATGCCGTCTGGTCAGTAGTTCAATGGTAGCTAATGTACTGTATACATTTACAGTAATAGGTGAAGCTATGTTGAGACAGCAAAATAGGCTATGTTCTCAACCTGTGTATGCTTCGTTTTCTTAAGGTTATTCAGGTTGTGTAAAGCACAGACAAAGTAGCTTAGTTTTATACTTTTTATAGTTTTTTTTCTATGTGTATTTTTGTTTTACTATTGTGATTGTAATTATTTCTTGTAATGTGTTGTGCTGGACCAAAATAATTATGTTGAAAAGCGGGAAAAATTTGAGTAATGCGGAGGGCCTGCTCTTGTGGACTCTGTACTTGAATAACAAATGACACTCACAGTCTTTCCTGGGTCAGTGAGCTTTTTCTCTGTGTTTGTGAACAAGTGACTGCACTGCTACTTTTTTTAAGTTGATATTGGGAAATGATTTACTCAGGACTCAACTGTACCCACAGGCTGGATAGAATTGTTTGAATTTGAATAGCTGTACCTCTTTTGCTGTTAGGGACCAGTGAAAAAGGAAAGCTGAATGAAAAATGAGCTGTTGTTTTCCCCAATCCACTACCGTCAGCTATTTCCTTTTGTATGAAAACAGCTACTAACTCATCTTCCATCTCCCATTGAAAGGGTTTATGCCACAGTCAAATATGAAGAACTATTGTGATTTACTAGAATTTGTTTTTGGCACAAATAACCAGGACTTGGTCTTGTATTTAAAAAAAAAAAAAATCGTCTTTGAAAAAATTCACAAACGTGACCTAGTCCATTCATGTTGCACTTGCGAATGGTCACAATTTGCAGCTCTTTTTTATGTATAACAAGATTATACACTTTGACTGAATAAAGTAAAACCTGTGAAATCAATTATTTTGTCATTGGTTTAAATAATCGTGGACCAAAATTGATCAAATTCTTTCCACACAAGCCTCGTGTACCTTCAACAATGAACTGCTTAAATCGACTTAAGTTTGCAATAAATACTTTATTTTTAATAAATAAATCACCATAAATAGTTAAATAACAATGTATACACTTTAGCTTAGAACATAAATTAAATAAAGTTATAATTTCTCATATTACTCCCTTGCTGGCCCAACATAATGTTGATCTTTAGTGCAATGGTCATTTAGCTCATACCTATGGTCAAGGGATTTAGTTCAGTAGCTTAGTAGCTTTTTTTAGCTTATGTTTGAGGAGTTGATTCTATCGGAAGCACAGTATCATCAAGTCCTACATTGGTTTCATTCCAGTGCACTCCTTGATGGGACTGGAGGGGATGAGGAGATAGTAGCTAGTGACCAACATGGTGGGTATTGCTCGGAAATAGGTGTTTGACCAGGACGGAGAGCAGACTACTTATTGTGGTCGCCTGAGGCAATGTAGCAGAGGGCCCTGTTGATGGTGATCATGCGAGCGTGGAAGCCTTTCATCACTTTACACAGACGACTTCTGTTGTTAAAAGATGATTGGTTCCACATGTGAGTGACAACCTCCTACGGAAACAAGTGGCAACAGAAACGTTGAGGGTTAAAGCGCTATCCTTTTCTACAGTCTATGCATTATCACATCATCGCAAAAATATTTTTGTTGTTGTTATACCACACTAACCACACAAGACACCGGTCCCACTGTTCGAAAGGACATTGCTTAAAAATCTTACCTGAGAATCCATCTTTGTTGTAGACATCGGGAAACAGGTCTGTTCAACCCAAACAAATAGTATTAGATATAATGTTACAATCTCTACATCTAAAACAATAGCTTTCACATTCTCTCTCTCTCTCTCTCTCTCTCTCTCTCTCTCTCTCTCTCTCTCTCTCTCTCTCTCTCTGATCAACGCCATACTGGTTAAAAATC
>JAVQJS010077979.1:0-23572 GCA_036024795.1 Galaxias rostratus
TGTGTGTGTGTGTGTGTGTGTGTGTGTGTGTGTGTGTGTGTGTGTGTGTGTGTGTGTGTGTGTGTGTGTGTGTGTATCTTTATCACATTGCATGATATCACAGTCACATAATAGACTAATTAGAAGGATATATCACCAAGCATTTTACTATGTGTTATCTAATACATGCAACTTTCGGAGTGTATACCAAGAATAAGCCTTTCATAGTAAAAATGTCACGGTATAACATTATTGGAGATTTCTTTGTCTCAAACCTGAGGATCACATGCAAAATTATATTGAATGCCTTTCTTGTTTTTCTACATGAATGCCTTGTGTGTTATGCTATATATCTGTAAGGGCATCTCATGACATCTAATTTACCCTCATAGCTGCCTAGGAAACTAATGAGAAATTATGCTTTGTTGTTTAATGAGTTCAAACTAACACCCTTAAAAAGAAATACATGCACTATTAAGTAAATTACGCTAAATTTCTGCCATAGTTTCTTATGCACAATTTTCATCCTTTGATATGGAATTAGTGGTAAAAATTAAGATTTAAAGTATTTGTTTTGTTTAGAAAAGATACACCAACTTGTCTTAAGAAACACAGTGGATATCAGAGGAATACTGAACTAAATAAATTAATGCAAAATGAATATGGCTGACTTAGTGGTTTCATAGAATTGTTACATTTGATCTCTTTCCCTTTGATTACTCAGGGTGTTACTAAGGACACCCCTGGAACAGAACGCCACATGATCTAGGCAGAGAGGACCAGCAATATCACCTAGCACTGGTCTCTCATCAACAATCTCCACCAGCAACCTGTAGCTTGATTTGTGCCTCATCACCAGCCTCTCAAACATCTTCCCACAAAACGTCATCTGACTGTGAGTACATTATTAGTGGCAGTCCAGAGCCCAGATATGTATCTGTTTTGTTTTTTCATTAATACAGTACCATTTTTACTTTCTATTGCACCTTAGTACATTTGTAGTGAGTGTTACACCATTCAGTGATTAAAGGCCAGGTCTGGTATCCTTTTTTAAGGCAATGTAAATGGATTAAGAATCTCTCCTGTTGCCCGTGACAACAGGTTGTGCGTCGACCATCTTAAGTGTCTCTTTCGAAATTGGGTTTTATCCGCTTTATAATTTGTCCTTACCTTTTATTATCAGATGAGGCTAACTTAAAATCAAGTTCTCCTATTTGGCAAAGACCTGGACGAAGAATTCCAGGGAGCGGTAGCACATACATTCACAAATGGGGAGCTGCCCAGTAAAACCACATTCTCTACTTCTGGTCACTGCAACTCCACAGTTGAAATTAGTTTCTCTATGGAAGGGAGAATGACGTCAACAGGTTTCTTGTGACTTTTTTGTAACTTCCAAGCAATAAAGCGACACAAATGTACCTCTTCAGTCTGAGAATACTAATTAGAAAAACCTTTTAAGCAAATAGTAAGCCCTCTTCTCTAACCCAGATTCCACCTTCACTGAAGACTAAAGAATATGCTTTGGGGTAAAATGTTTTGTGGAAATAGCTTGTCAATAAATCATCCCTTGTATTCAAATGTGGCACCAATTTACGGTTTTGGAAAAATGTGATCGGGAGTAAAATGGAGGAATTCATCCCAAACTGTGAGGGGTGTCATATCGAAAGATATCATTCGGATAGTTTGTGAGCACTCTCACACTGTACACATTAACCTGAGTAGACAGCACCACCTACTGTAAGTTTAAGAATCTAAAAAATAAGCGGAACAAGAGGGTGTATCAAAATTAAGTTGGTGTGTGAACTGACTTTTGTAGCCTATCACAAAGCATATTTAGTATTCTGATTCATTTTATTCCCCCCAATTTTTTTTTTTAAAGCTAAAATATTGATTGAAATTAAATATTATTTTACAAAATCTATTTGGATACCTATCCTATTTTATGTAAATTTTCTATATGTAAAATGTTATATGATATATAAAGTGCATCCGGAAAGTTTTTATACCTCTTCACTTTTTCCACATTTGATAGTGTTGCAGTCTAATCTAAAATTGACTAATAAAGAAAACATTCTACACACAGTACAGCATAATGACAAAGCAAAAAAGGTTTTTTATTTTTTTTTGCAAATGTATTTAAAAACAAATGATCACATGTACATAAGTACATTCACACCATTTACTCTATACTTTGTTGAAGCACCTTCGGCAGCAACTGCAGCCTCAAGTCTTCTTGAGTATGATGCTACAAGCTTGGCACACTCATTTTGGGGCATTCTTCTTTGCAGATCGTCTCAAGCTCCATCAGGTTGGATGGGGAGCGTTGGTAAACAGCCATTTTCAGATCTTTCCAAAGATGTTCAATCGGGTTTAGGTCTGGGCTCTGGGTGGGCCACTCAAGGACATTCACAGACTTGTACGGAAGCTGCTCCTTTGTTATTTTGGCTGTGTGCTTAAGGTCATAGTCCTGTTGCAAGGTGAACCTTTGTCCCGGTCTGAGTTTCAGAGCGCTCTGGAGTAGTTTTTCATCAAGGATCTCTCTTTACATTGCTGCATTCATCTTTCCCTTGATCTTGACTAGTCTCCCAGTTCTTGCCACAGAAAAACATCCCCACAGCATAATGCTGCCACCACCATGCTTCACTGTAGGGATGGTATTGGCCAGGTGATGAGCAGGGCCTGGTGTCCTCCAGACATTACGCTTGGCATTCAGGCCAAAGAGTTCAATCTCTGTTTCATCAGACCAGAATTTTGTTTGTCATGGTCTGAGAGTCTTTTAGGTGCCTTTTGGCAAACTCCATGCTGGCTGTCGTCTGCCTCTCACTGAAAATTGGCTTCCGTCTGGACACTTTAACATAAGGCCTGATTGGTGAAGTGCTGTAGAGATAGTTGTCCTGGAAAGTTCTCCCATCTCCACAGAGGAACACTGGAGCCCTGTCAGGGGGATCATCTGGTTCTTGGTCACCTCCATGACCTTCTCTGATTGCTCAGTTTGGTGGTTACAAACTTCTTCCATTTACGAATGATGGAGGCCACTGGGCTCGTTGGCACCTTCAATGCTGTAGAATCGTTTTGGTACCCTTCCCCTAGATCTGTGCCTTGATACAATCATGCCTCGTACGTCCATAGACAATTACTTTGACTTCATGCTTGGTTTGTGCTCTGACAAGTTCTGTCAACTGTGGGACGTTATATAAATTGGTATGTGCTTTTCATGTACAATTATTTGAATTTACCACAGGTGGACTCCAATCAAGGATGATCAGTGGAAACGGGATGCACCTGAGCTCAATTTTGAGTATCACAGCAAAGGGTGTGAATACTTATGTAGATGTGATATTTATTATTTCTGATTTTTGATACATTTGCAAAAAAAAAAAACTCTGTCACTTTGTCATTATAGTGTAATGTATGCAGAATTTAGAGATATTTTTTTAATTAACACATTTTGGATACTTTCCAGGTGCACTGTATATATGTATAAAAATGAAGTACTTGCCAATGAAACCTAAAAGTTGTGTTTCTCTTATTCTTTCAGGTGACATCAGTTGCAAGGGGATGACCGAGCGCATTCATAACATCAATCTCCACAACTTCAGCAATTCTGTACTTGAGACCCTCAATGAGCAGCGAAACCGCGGGCACTTCTGTGACGTGACTGTTCGGATCCATGGAAGTATGCTGCGAGCTCACCGGTGCGTGCTGGCCGCTGGGAGCCCCTTCTTTCAGGACAAGCTGCTCTTGGGCTACAGTGATATCGAGATCCCCTCTGTGGTCTCAGTGCAGTCCATCCAGAAGCTGATCGACTTCATGTACAGCGGGGTTCTTCGAGTGTCTCAATCAGAAGCACTCCAGATCCTCACTGCTGCCAGCATCCTACAGATCAAGACCGTTATCGATGAGTGCACACGCATCGTATCCCAGAACGTGGGTCTTCCGGGGCCAGGAGGATTTCCGAACCCTGGTGACTCTGGGCAGGAGACTCCCCGGGGCACACCAGAGTCTGGCACATCAGGACCCAGCAGTGACGCAGAGTCAGGATACATGCAGGCCACATCACAGCAGAGTCTGGAGCGGGCCTACACTTCACTTTATTCCTACTCTGGTCTCAACCTACAGAATGGAACTCGTGAGCGCTCCAGCTATGGTAGCAGTATGTCAACTAACTATGAGGCCCTCAGCACACAGAAGGACCAGCATGGCCAGGACCCACCCTGGATCACACGTATCCATGAGAGATCTCAGCAGATGGAGCGCTTCCTCTCCGCAGAGACCACCCACTGCCGAAAGCAACCACGTCCGGTACGCATTCAGATGGGGGGCATACACATCAAACAGGAGGTGGAGGATGAGTACAACTGCTATGATCACCTGGATGACTGCCAAGAAGACACTGATCATCCTGAAGGTGTGGAGAGTGAACCCAAGGGGGAAAGCTTTGATTCTGGGGTGAGCTCCTCCATTGGTACAGAACCAGATTCAGTGGAGCAGCAGCAGTACCTGATGGGCATCGGGCGGGATGGCAGTGGAGAAGGGCAGCTAGGAGAAGGAGCCCCCGTGCAGATAGATGTCGACGATTCCTCCCCAGAGCAAATCCAGGAAATGGAGGACGGGGCAATATCCCACAGCACTAGTGACAGTAGCATGATGCAGCCCCTTTCCAATCCTATTATATCCCAGTCCCTGATAAATGCCCCGCACTATATGCGTCAGACAGAATCACACACCAGCAACCTGAGGATGCCGCTTACCCTGACCAGCAACTCCCAGGTGATGGGCACAGCTGGGAACACCTACATGCCAGTTCCCACTCTCTTCACGCAGTCGGCAAGCAACAACAAACCCTTCCTATTCAGCCTCCCTCAGTCCATGGCAGGCCAACAGCCCCAGTTTGTGGCAGTGCCACCCCCTACTATGCCCCCGTTTCCCAGCCCGCTGTCAGTGCAACAAGTCTCAAGTCAGCAGCAGCAGCAACAGGCCTTGGGGGGGATGGGACCGGGGGAAAAGAAACCCTATTCATGTACTCTTTGCAGTAAAACCTTTACTGCTAAACAGAACTACGTGAAACACATGTTCGTGCATACTGGTAAGTATTCCGCTTCCTTTTTTCAAATTCTATTGTCTTAAAAATGTTACAATCATCACTTGGTTTCATCACTCCTAATACATTGTATTTTATTGGTGATATGGTTTATGGTGATAAGTTTTCAGGTTTTATAAAACTATTTGGCCTTATAGAACATCATCACGGAGTTGTTTGTTCATTATGAGACAGTATGTTTAAATACTCAAATCTGCAAATTACGATTAGATCCCTCGGTTGTAAAAGTCAAAGGAATAATGTTGGATTTAGAAAGTAACTGAGCTGTTGCCACAGCTCTAGGGTGGGGGGAAATTGGACATTCATGTTACCTGTTATTGCATTAATTGCACTGACTTTTTCTTTCTACTGGAAAATGATAAAAGATAATTTGATAAAGTTAAAATTATGTTCAGACAATGAAACATAACTGGTTACTAAAATTAAGTAAAAGGAACATTGGAATCACAGTCAATGCTGAGTCAAGGACAAAGAAAGTAATCCACTAATGTTCAAATAGATAGCAGCATGATCAGTGTTATAGTAGAAGAGTTAATCAAATAATCTAGAAGCATTGTCTGTCATTAGAATTTTATATCTATGTTTTTAAGTGTTTTTATTCTGAATTCTCTTTTTCCCTGTACATGTTTGTGGCTTCATATGCACATAGGTGAGAAACCTCATCAGTGCAGCATCTGTTGGCGTTCGTTCTCCCTGAAGGATTACTTAATCAAACACATGGTCACACACACAGGGGTGCGTGCCTACCAATGCAGCATTTGTAACAAACGCTTCACCCAAAAGAGTTCCCTTAACGTCCACATGCGGCTGCACCGTGGAGAGAAATCCTATGAGTGCTACATCTGTAAGAAGAAGTTCTCTCACAAAACCCTGCTGGAGAGGCACATGGCCCTACATAGCACAGGTGGTGCTGTCACAGGGCTTTCAGGGGCTGCTGTTGCTGGTGGCCCGGTTTCCATTCCTATGCCCATGGCTGTGCCCGAACCGGGTGCTGGAGTAGTGGCCCTGGCCATGCCACCGAGTGGAGGCGCAGGGGCAGGGGTTGGGGTCGGAACAGTAGTGGGTGTAGCTGCAGAGGCAAGCTGCCAAGAAGGGACCACCTACGTGTGCTCCGTCTGCCCTGCCAAGTTCGACCAAATTGAGCACTTCAATGACCACATGCGAATGCATGTCTCCGATGGATAAGTACAAATAGATCAACTTCTTTTAAAAAGAATGAAAGATAAAATGGCACTAAAATTTCTGGGGGGAAGAGGGTGGGAGGGGATGGGGCATGAATAGTAATGAGTACAGACACTGGCACATTAAGTTTCCCAGAAAACATGTCTTTTTTTGTTATTCTAAAAGAAAAAAAAGATGGTGGCCTTAAGGCTTTGTAGTTTGATATTGATCTACTGGATGGATCCTAACTACAGGCCTCTAAATGTATGCTTTCCTAAAATACTGATTTATGTGTTGAACACTACCGAAAGGCCTACGTTAGAAACACATACAAACACACACACACATATGCGCACCATCACACACAAAAATCACACACACATATACAGTGCATTGTACATATGTGTGCAGGTGTAAATGTGCCTGTGCGTCTGTGTGTTTGTGGTTGTATGTGTTTGTATGTGTATGTTTGTTAAAGCAAACATTGCCATGAAATTTCTAATGTGGCAGATGTGAACCCATACTGACCGTCTTGGACACTTTAAGTGTCCAAACTTACTGTGGTATAATTTTCAACAACAACAATAACAAAAATATCTGGTTTGGGCTTAATATTCCCTCCAAAAATACAGATGGTCACAAGATTGCCTTCTTACGGTATGTAGGATAAAATAAGGAGAGTAGTTCATTTGACACTGGGTTTTTATTTATTTAATTTGTATGGTATTAAGGGGTTACAATGCAGCTGTTGTTGAGGTACCAGTTGATTTGATTCATCTTACTGAAATGTAATTTCCTGTGAGTGGTTATAGGAGTGATGATTTAGGTTGTGTTTTAGATTTATTTGTCCATGCATTTTGATGGTTCAATTTTACGAAATTCGTTTGTTTTTTTTAGGGCAAGACAGTGTTGAATCAAAAATATAATTTTTTCTCAAGTTTGGAGCTGATTTCATTAGCTTACACTGCCATTAATATCTGAGAAGACTGTTAAGGCTATTTGACCTCTTCCAAAACAATAAAAACAACATGCTTTTTCGATCTAAAGTAATTAGTTTATGAATTCTTGGTTATTGTTTTTAAATCTAGTTTTACAGCTATGGCAGGCTTGAGTAGATGACTGGACCTTTTCTCCCTTTCCATAATGCTTTGCTGCTCCTCAACTTGTATCAGACTGTTATAAACTGTAGACTATGACCACAATTTTGTCACAGCTACTATTATAATAGAAATTTAGCTGTCTATCATTTAAAATCAAATGAAAGGAGTTGGTCAGTTGTTAATTGGAATACTATTAAACTGAAAATAATTTTATTTGAAATGACTGAAATAGCATCCTTGTTTTTTATAGATTGCACTCCTATTTGGCAGATGGGAAGGACTGAAATGCACTACTCTCGATTATGTTAGCGTCATCTGGTGGCAAAAAATGGTTGTGCATAGAAAATGCAGTCGAGGCAAATGTGACGTTTATTCATCTTACCAGTTATTATTCTATTGTAAACCACCACTTGCAGATGGACGTTCCAGAAAATACATTCCTACTTTCTCAGAAATCTAGAAACAGTACATACAAAATAGAGTTAACGGTAGGGGAGAAGGTTGTCATTCATGTGTCACATCACTAATAGGCTAATTTTTCATTTTTTTCTAGTTTTAAATAAAAAAACAAGACATAGACCCGCAACTGCAATCTGTTTAAATACATTTTATTGGGGGAACAGTAGTTGTTGCATTGGTGATCATACCAAACCAGACAGTAAAATCTGAAAAAGAACATGCACATTCAAAAACAAAGTGCTACTTTGTACATTTTATTTGAATGCCTGTGCTCAAGATTGAACTGTTGCTTTTAGATAAAATTATATTCTTTCAGTTGATTTATTTTTAAAGAAAAAAAATCTTAAAAGCTTGATATGAGGACTGCATTGTTTCCTTGCATATATGTTGCACTGCTAAAACCGATAAGTGCACTACTGTTACCAGAGATATTATAGTTTTAGAGAAAAATAATCATTTTGTATCTAATATTTGGTATTAGAATTCACTTATTAGTGAGTATTAGAGTAGAATTGTTCCTTCCTTTTTGATAAGGTAATTTAAAGTTTCTTGAATTTCGTTATCGCTTGCATTTATCTATGTTCTCGTGCTGTGTTAGTGCAAGCATCTATTTTTATTTAAATCCGAACCATTGAGTGAGCGTGTCTCTATTTTTCCCTTTTAATGTATTATTTACTTTGAGTTATTACCCTATAACAGTTATTGCAACCATTAGAACAGATGCAAATATTTCTTAAAAAAGCATTCAAGCCAAACAAAATCCAAAAAAAGTAATAAAAAAAGTGTGTATGCGTTTACGCATGCAAGTGTGTGTGTGTGTGTGTGTGTACGTGCGTGCGTGTGTTTCTAGGATCATAAATCATTTGTGTTTGAGAACAAGTTTCTTTCAAATATATGGGTGGGTGAGAGACTGTACACCGCTTAACTGCTATCTGTAAATTGTACATTTGTCCCTTCCCATGTGTTTGTATGTCTGTGTGAATGTCTACGTGTGATATACAGTATAATGAAACTGTTCATTAGTAGAATATCTGAACTGTAGGGCTTCCTTTGCAATATGCAGTGCAGGTACTATGAGCAGCAGCATCCTCTAACCTTCTTGGGCTATTAAACATACCTTTCGAGTTCATTCTAAAAGACAACTACTGCATAGATTAACGACCCACTCCCTGAACTGAATAATAATAATTTTGGTGTCATAGTTAGCTGTCCAGGTAAGGGTTGAGTCTTGTGTTCTATCTCTCACTGTTCAAAATAGCAAAACAACAATAGTGATCAGGGTGAGTTGTAACATTGATAGAAAACCCACATGTTTTGATTACTTTATCAGCAAAACAAAATATGTTGGAGAGTAGTATTCTCTTGGAATACCATCAGATGTCTAAAGTAAGCTTCCCAATGAAGACAACACTTTGTTAAGCTTGTGATTGGCTAGTAGTTTAGTCTGTTGCAGGGATCTCCAAGTTGTGTGGTTTCTATTTGTAGCTGTTGTTAGGATGACAATTATGCTGCAAACTTGTGCTATACTTGTTTTTACACAGTACTCTGAGGGTGGTCTCTGTAGTATTTTGCCTTATCAGTCAATGCACTAAATGGAGTATGTAAACCACTGCCAAGATCTATTTTCAACCGTATTTCTGTGGTACACAGTTTTTGAGTTCTCCATGCAATGGAAACTAGTAAATTATAAATCAATTTACTAATTGAAAGCAGTGCATAGTCATCACCAAGCTAGTCACAGTAAATACCGTCAGAGCAATTTTTGTCATAGACGAAAAAGAAGATACTACTGTCTGCCACTGCCCAGCAAACGTCACTAACATAGATGTAAACATAGAAGTAGTTTTAGTGTGCTCTACGTATTTAGTACTCAATCATTAGACCTTAATATTGAGCTGTACCTTACAGTTAACCTGAATTATATATTTTGTGTAATGTATTAAATGCACTATTGACTGTAGCTAGATGTATTTTTCAAATCAGCTTGTTGATGTTATTGATAAAAATAAGAAAAAAGGACTCTTTGTAGCGTTATGTTAGTTTTACTCAAATTGGGAAATAGGTTTCTATACGGTTTCAATTTTTTCAATTTATTTTCACGTCAAACCTGGTATCTAGACAGGGTCCATCAATCTTCATCTGCCTGTAGTCAAATTAAATCACTCCTTCACAGTCTAACAGCTTATATAAATGAATAAGTATACTATACCTATGCTTGCTTACAGTCCAAGTTATTTGCTTACTTATTCTTTTGTTTTAAAAACCGTCTTCTGAACGTTAACATATTCTACTTCCATCTGGTACTATTAAAACAGTTTACCACCTGAACATGAATTAAGGCCTGTATTCAGTTGTCTGTATATCTTAGTGGTAGGGCAAAAAATTATGAATTTATGTTTGCAAAAGTTATGATACAGTATATAATAACACATAATATTATTCCAAGAGGAATTGTTGGTTTGTTTTTTTTGAATAATTTCGTATTCCTGTTTAATTTTATTTCCGTGTACAGACATAGAGTATGCATTGGTGAGTCTTGGAAATGTGTTTTACTCATATTATGGTTGTTTTTTAAGGAATTATTTAGTTGTTGTTTTTTTGTCTAGTGACCATTGTGTTTATTGTGCTTAGCTTTTTGTTGAATGGGCAAAGGATAGACAGCCATTGAGTAAGTTTTCTTAAGTTTTCATTTGTCCAAACCCTTTTACCTTGAACCGTCTTTCACTATGAGTGTGTTGAAAGGAATATACAGTAATCATCCTTAAAGAAATTAACAACACGGTTGGTTTTGGTGAGGAAAGCGGAAATTCTTGAGTGAGGACTTAATTAACTTAGAGAGCTGCAGTACGTTTCATAGCCTCCTTACTTTTGCAGACCAAGCATGTTTTAAGTCACAAAGTCAATAACAGTAACTATCACAGTACCCACATATTTTAGCATTCAATTATTAGATAAGATAAACAAATATTTAGTCCAACTACACATCAATGCTAAATTACATCTCATAAATATACTGTAAATACAAGGTCTTCATCGTCATCTCTAGAAATACAATACATTTTCAGATAGTTTGATACAGAAATAACAAAATAACTGCACCTGGAATATACATTATGGGAATACATCTATCAAGTGCCTATAAGTATATTGCTATACTGAAACTATTTTTTGTCCTACATTTTACAAATAAAAACAGTATATAAACACGACGGTCTATAAAACAAATATTTATACTACTATTACTATCACTGCTTTGATGAAGTTAGTCATAAATGCATCTTAAGAGAACCCTTTAAAAATTAATTACCATATTATATTTATGTAATGTTACATCTACAATTTTTATTTCCTGCTGACTCAACCTACAGTTTTTATTTTTATACATAGGAGGAAATGCTGATGGCAAATAAGTTATTTTACAATTAAATTGTTAACACACGTGTATTTAAAGTCATAAAATATACATGAAAGTCAATTACACAGAAACTAAGCATAAAAAAATACAGCGAGTCCCAATTTGGCTAACCATCATTTCTCTTATAACACATGCCTGCACATAAACACCCATCCAAAACAAATATCCAATTATTGCGATTTGCCTGAAATATTGTTAAAGCTACTGGTTAAGTTTCACATTTAATAAATCATCAAATGAAATTATATTTATTGAAATTAAGTAAAAAAAAATTGTCAAGTTGGTCAAGTTCTGCTTTCCCTTTTGATAGGGATTTAGCTATACTAAAATGATAGGCTCTTTGTGCAAATGATAATGGTCTAAATCAGAATTTCATGTTGAATGTTAATTTAACTTTACGTGGCCTCATTTGAACCCTTGTTTTGTCCATTAGTACAGCAATACCAATACAAACAAGCAATCACGTTGAAACATTATATAAGGTTAAAGTGTTCTTTTAGTGTGTTCATGCATCTTACACTTTCCTTATATGGAGGTTTCACACATTTTTTATGACATGCTTTACTTTGGCACATTTTGACACAACAATCGAATTGGCATTCTAACATTTGTCAAGTCTACAATATAAAAAAAACCGTTTTCTGTTTCTCCAAGTGAATTAAAATAGAACTGGAAAGTTTTTAGGGGGCTTGTGATTAAATTTTGGGACTAAACATTAAACATTTTGTATTCATTTTAAAAATACTAAACTCCATCACTATAGGAAAACAAAGTCTTTACGATACAACAACAATATCCATTGACAATATGTTTGTGGCATCTAATCCAAAACAGGCCCATTCCTGTATTATCCCAAACATTCCATCAACTCGTCTGGGATTTCAATGTAAACATATAACTTATTTTGTGGATGATTTAATACATTTTACATAATTGTAAATATACATGAGACATAAATAATATTTGCTTAATCATCTGTAAAATCTTTGTCTAGGGTGAAATGGGGCCATGTTATTTGTAAAGATAATATTAATGCTTGTTGTCTCAAATACCAAAGAATGGTAGTATTTTAGCGTCTGGAGTTTAGTGTGAAAAAGCGTTGTTTTATTTGTTTTTAAGTGAGTTCCCTAATCTGACCTGGTGGTTGTTTTCTTTTCCTAATCATGACAGGATGCCTTGAAAGTATGTCTGTCTCATCTTCTCTTCCCTATTGGTAAAATGTGGTTGGTGGTTGTATTTTGCCTGTCGTAGACCAAAATAGCTCTTATAAATAAAAAGAAATGCAACAAATAAAAAAATTAACCTGGCAGTGGCTGTAAAGCAAATATTAAACAGATATGCACTGACAAGATCATTAATATTCCCTAGATTTACTGTGTAGTTGAAACTAGATATTCACTGGCCCTTTACACACTTCACACATCAATTTAGACTTTTCTAAAATCACCCTTATTATGTTTAATTTATTTATTTGTCTGTCTCTGAAAATTGGTAATTCCACTTATTATCACATTTCTATGCTATGTGATGTGTTTTTTTATCTTCTAATCTTAATGCACTGGATTCATATATGGGTTTTATCAAGAATAGGTTTAAAGCTCAGATTGGCTTAGTATTGTCCATGTTTGACTGATATCTAAAGACTATAACTGAAGGGTTATTTAGCGTCAGATAATCTGACAAAAATAAATTCCTTAATTGTATACTTTCTTTCATAAAACCAATTTTTTTTGCAATACTTTTAAAAGATTATTTAGCAACATAAAACATAACTTCACTTGGATTGTAAGGGAGTAAAGACTGATTCTAGAGCATATTTCTTGGCCCCAACCTTAATGAACAGGGTATGTTAGAGCTAGCAACAGAATACAAAGAAGCTAGCACATAATTAATGCATAATGAGGATAACATTTTAAAATAGTATGTAACTCCTACTGAGGATTTCTAGCATCATCATAATTTAAATGTAGAACATTTTTGTCAAACTCTATGGAATAATGTACACATTATATTTTTAATAAAACTTCATATCAAGGCAGAATGTAAAACTCTTTGGAAAATTTACAATATTTCATTACTGATAGGATTGAGGCAATGTAAAAGTGTATCTATAGATGTTTTTCATGCTGAATTTTCAAAATGTTTCATAAATATAAACAGGTATGCTGTACTGATTGAGAACAGTGTTTTTACTGATATTAACATAAGATCCATTCAATGATAAATTAGAAATGGGATGTTCTCTTGGTGTGACAGCCCTTAGTTTTTGTATTTAGACTTAGAAGCTTTTTGCTGCCATATCTGATAGATGTTTATGTTAAAATGCACTTGGGTTGAATGATGAGATTTGCTTGTGTACTTGTATTTAATTAAGGATATTGTGTCAGGCTGTTGCCTGCTTTGGCTTATTATTTCATTTTCTCCCCCATAGAATACTTCTTATATATTACAGCTTCAAACTTGGCGGACGTAAATCTGTTGTAGTAATGTTAGTTAACATCACAACTAAGCAACCCTGAAAGATATGCTGCAGTAAGGTTGATTTCCATGTGTTTTTTTAAATGTATGCTCCAAGGTTTGTATTTTATTGTTAATGCACAAGCTCGTTTGAATTGTAATGACTGCTGTTTTGAAATAAGGGATAAGGGTTTTTTAATCTATGTTCAAGTAATTTGTATTATTTGACTTGTCAAACACTGGACTGAGTTTTCCAAATGTTCAAGTTGAAAGCTAGTTGAATAGGACATAAACCAACTAAAAACAACATTGCCCTTTCACAAGCATTTCTGGATTAAATGAATCATCCTAGTTGACTAAATGGGAGGGTGACTAAAATTGCAATAAAAATCTGAAAACTCTGAAAATATTACCCCTTAAATTTTTGTATAAAGGCCTGAACAACATTGTAGATGCTAATGCTAAAGCAATTTAAAATTACTCCAGGGAGACGACTGTTGTCATGTATATGCTGTAAAATCAAAAAGGGATACCACTCGACAGCAATTTAACAATTTAAACCACTTGGTTTGTTGTCTTAATATTTCAACCAAATGAGACGGTTGAACCCTGTTGTCACTCTTTATGTCAAACTGTAAAACTACCACTTCTCAAACCAGAAAAAGTTATTTGCACTAAACTTATTTTGGTCTTCATTAATAAAAAGCAATACAGTTCAGATTAAACATTGTTTATGCCGCAGTATCTACAAAAATATGTCAGTGCACAGGGGAAATTCTATTGAAAGGTTTGTATATGAAAACATTGTTTAGAGTTTAGAACAGAAGATTTCCTTAAGACACATTGTGAATTTGAACAGGCATCTTTACTTGTTTATAGCTGGGTTGACCAATCTGAGTCTGATTATGAGGTGCAAAAACACTCGACACGATTGATTTAGATAAATAAAATTGTGCTTACCAGTCAAAAGGGAGAACAATCAATAGGTAGAAATTATGTCTCATAAACATGGACTCTTTCAATAGGTTTTTGCTATTGAAAGTGAATTACTGATTAAAATGTTATGAAACCTGTCCACGATAATACACTTTAAAATAACACTCAGATTAAGCTTCAAAAAATTACAACTGTCCACCAATTTACTTACTTATTATACAACTATATCTGAAAACACATGTGATCAGTTTTAGTGCATTTTTGTGGGACGTATGCAACCTATTTTTATACTAGAAGTGAAACTCATGGCAACATTGTTCCTTATAAGCATAGGCAGATGTTAAATGCATCTTTTGTTATACATGGCAACATCAGCCATCCAAAGAATTTGTAAGTGTCCACCAAAATCTGTCACAATCCATAATTGTCAATAACATGATTAACTGCCTGGTTAATACTGAGGGGGTGAAGGGGGTATTTTTTACCTGATTTCCTTATTTTGTCAGTTGATATAGTGAACCATTGATGATTATTTGACAGAAAACTGGGGATTTTGTTATTTCATGCGCAAGTAGTTGCTTTCTGTTTTCACCGCTTTGTGGTGTTGTTGAAAGAAGTTGCAGTTTGTCTGAAAATGTTGTTTGTTAGAGGAAGCATAAGTATGTGCCTTCTTGTAATCTCCTTGGTGAGCTTGTAATTATTGAGAAGCTGAAGCCAGCCAATTGTGTTTGCACTAAAAACCAAATTGCTTTTGTGATGTAGGCTATTTAAGCAAGCTTGTTGTGTCACTTTAACCGTACAGTATGCATGAGGGTGAAATTGGTAAGTCCTAGGGCTAAAGCTCTCATCAGTTGATCTGTAAACCAGTGCAGCTTAGAGATTCTTGTGAATTCATCTTAGTTTTCTTCTGCATTAAATTTGATTCCATCTCATTTGTCTCAAGTTTCTCAAATAGACAATTTTCGTAGTTAAAAAAATACTACAGAAAATGACACAGTTCATAACACAGATAAACACTGCTCTTTTGATTTAGACATGCCACAATTCAGAGATATTAATGTCTGTAAATCCATGGGAATGCATGAGTTTATGAGGTCGCTTCAAGACAATTTAATAAAGGTTGCTTTAGAAAGTTTGTTTCAATAACTTATTTTTTGTTTATTCTGACCGAAATCTGCAGAAAGGACTATACTTTGAGTCTTACAAATGCACCTTATTCATGTCAGTCCAAGTGGAAAAGGCTGGCAATGTAATATCTCTGATTTAGCACCTTACTACACAGCATGTTTTCACTTTATGCCAGTTTAGCTACTCTTCCTTGCTTATTATTTTCAAAATAAATCTTATATATTTTGTGAACATGTTTAAAGGGATGTGCCAAAGTTTGGAGGCGATCTCCCAAGTTTTATGATTATCATTTTCCTTTCTCCTTCAGTTATCACAATGGTATGTCAAATCTTTCCTGTATTGGTGTGTGAAAGCAAGTTATTTCAGCAAACAGTATCATTACCTGCCATTTTACAGTAAGCCCTGTATTTCACGTATATTTACCAGTGATGTGTATTTGTTATTATAAAGAAAATAGCCGTAAAGCTTCATTATGTTACATAATATTGTGACTTTTTTCGAAAAACTGTGAAGACTTATCTTGCATATACTTTATACAGAAGTATTAAGCCTTAATACAAAAGACTAAAAAAAGTGTGGAAGAATAAACTGATTGTTGCTAAGTAAGGATGATTTTTTGTAAATGTTACCAGCACTTTTTTTGTAATTTTCACTTTCTGAGGTATTGTACGAGTTCACGCTGTTTGTGAAGTTTGATTATGAAGGAAATAAAAAATAGTACTTTCCTGTACTTCACAGAAAACAGTTTTGTCTGTTGTTTTTGTGTCTTATAAATCAATGGTTTTAATCTAAGGGCAGCACGGTGGTCTAAGCACAGCACGCATGTCTCTATTTAAGGGCACCACAGTGGCTCAGTGGTATGCACTTTTGCCTCACAGCAAGAAGGTCCTGGGTTCAATCACAATCTGACCCAAGGGCCTTTCTGTATGTAGATTGTCTGTTTGTGTCCAAAAACGTTTAGGTTAATTGGTGACTAAACTCCTGTAGGTGTGAGTGTGAAATGTTGTCTGTTCCTTGTGATACACTTGAAACCTGTCCAGGGTGTACCCTACCTCTTGGCCTATGTCGGCTGGGAAGGATGGGTAGTATTGCGGATGGATGGTATTAATCTATATGTAACTGGCTTTAATCTATATTGTACGAGTTATTATTGTCATACCATGTTAAATAAAAAAAAATTGAAAGGTATTACTAAAGGTACAACTGACTTTACTTCATTATACACAAAGCCCCGTTTTATCAGTCAGTACTCCAGTGCACAAACTCCTAGCCACGTTATTACAATGGCTCAGTGTGAAGATCTACATAAATTGGACAACACACGGCATCATTTAGAAAAAACATTGCAAATTCAGACGACACAACACATTACAGAAACACGCTGCAAGTAGGCCCACAGAAAATGCAACATCACAGAAATTCTGAAAATAAAACACAAAAATTAGCTGCATGTGACAGAAGTCCCATGTTCTTGGTTTTACCATTAATGCAATCATAAGACATTTATTTTCGTCCTTGAACGCTATTTGGTGACAGTTCTGAAAGTAGAAGTAAAGGACCTTTGAGTGAAAATCTAGTATCCGTAAGGTGTTTTTTCATGTGCTACAAGACATATTCAGGGTTAAGCATCCAACTCCATGGATGAGCATTTGTACTTTGAAACTGCAGTGCACCAAGGACAGTGTCACAACGGCAGTGTTATCAGCCAGGAATGGCCAGGGGTTGGAAAGGTATTCAAATAGAGATGGGCAGAGCAAATCAGATGAGGCAGAAGGAGAAGATTAATTTTTAGGGGATTTTAACAAGGTAATTGAACGTGCTTTGCAGAAAAAAAAGACAACAGACTGTTGATTGACGATTAATGTTTTAAGAAATGATTGGAGGTGGACTTTAACTATGGGAAGCTAACAGCCTGTTTCACATTTCGTTGTGTGTATTTCGTCAGGTTATTTGAATTGGCAGGCAATCCATCCACCCATCCATTCATTTTCCTCCACTTATCCGAGACCAGGTCGCAATGGCCGCAAGCTAAGAAGGGTAGTCCTGATATACTTCCCCACAGCAACATTTTCCAACTCCTCCTTTGGGATCTCTTGCCATTCCCAGGCCAGATGAGATATGTAATCTCTCCAGTGTGTTCTGGGTCTACCCGGGGGTCTCCTGACAATAGGGCATGCCAGGAAAACCTCTAAAGGGATGCGTCCAGGAGGCATCCTAATAAAATGTCAGAATAAATAAATAAATAAAGATGCTTCAGAAAAACTATAAAAAATGATGCTGTCTAAGTAATTGCATCAAGTTTAATGAAATAAAGAGACGCATGTCCCTAATTTAGCTTTAAATATCTGACTTCAAAGGTCAGATGGTTATCGGAATAAATTACCCTCTTTTCTAAATTTAAAAAATTACTTCTCAGTGAAATATTGAACAGTGATTTTTTTCTGTAAACTCTGCAAATTGGATATTAAAATGAAATCTGCTTCATTTATATTAAATAAAACCTGCTTAATCTGTATGAAATGGGTGAAAACCAAATGTGTTTGTCTACCTTAGACCCTCTGCTAACAAAATATGCAGAGTATACATAGATTTATACAATTACATGTACGGTACAGGTTTAAAGGTTCAAATTACATGTGCGGTACAGGTATTAAAGGTCACATATGTCTTAAAGTCATTAACTGTGGGGTTTTCTCTGTAAAGTTCTAAATAAATTGAACCTGCTTGAATCTATATGAAATAAAGATGACGTCTGACACTGCTAACAATATATGCGGAGATTGTTTATTTACACGTTGTTGTCTGTTGTCTATATTTGCAGAACATTTCTTTAACCGTAGGTGTGAATGTGTGAGTTGCTGTTTGTCCCTTTGTGTTGGACCTGCGATGGACCGGTGACTTGTTTTGCTTTATTTTGGTTTACTCTTACTTTGTACAGCGTCTTTGAGTGTTTTGAAAAGCGCTGTATAAATATAATGTATTATTATTATTATTATTATTATTATTATTATTAATAATAATGTGTTTTGTTGTCTGCACTTACAGTGCGTTTATGTAATGTGTAGTGTTTTATGTATTTGCTGTGCATTTCTGTAATGAGTTGTGTGATGTCTGAATTTGCGGCACAAATTGTCAAATTGATGTAATATTTTCCTAATCTGATAGGGTTTTGTCGATTTGCATGTGTTTTCTTAAATTGCAGTGCATTGATTTTTCAGGGCCATTGTAATTATGAATCCCACTGTTTTTCAGCAAAGACACACCCTCATGCTCCATGTCCATGCAAGTGTTGATTAACTGGCATTACATATAGGTTAATTTACGTTTCCATGAGGTTAAGATTAGGAATAAGATGATGGAAAGGCATATGAAAATCACCAACACTTGCACAAGGATTTTAATGCACTAGCCTATCCATGTACTCGAGGGCATTTATTGTGGAAAGTGGAAAGTAGTAGTTTTTGTAAGCCTATGTTTAATATCATTCCTACCCTTTACCTTTCGTTGTATAAAAAGATGTAACTCATCTTTGAAATCCGTCGAAACCTTATTGGCCTGTTTATCAACAGTTGGTGGCCTAGGAAGTAATATAGGGTCTGACCATCGACTGTAGTTCATAGCTCAATAGGCTCGGATAAGTGACTTGAACTTGATTCATGCTGCTACCGGTTGCCAGTGCAGTGTGTCGCGCAAACCTTAACTGAGGATCGTCCTCCTTCATTCAAGACAAAACTCAACTAATGATTACAAGTGAGCAGTGGCCTACAGTATAGTGTGTTTAGCTGCTACTTGGTGATCAAAATGGTCACAAGTTCAACCCCACCACTAGCGTACCCCTGAGCAAATCAAGTTACCTAAATCCATTTGGGAAAATGTGTCTGCTAAATTACCGTAATGTTATGTCTGCAAGGTCTTGAACTGTGCACTGTTGAGACAACAAATTCTGCCACATCCACAGCATTGCTGCTGCCACTTCGTTTTTGAAGTTGAGGCTTCTTGATGCTGCTGCATGCACATGTACCTTGAGGTGGAATGTTGTTCTTGCATCATTGGTGTGTTCATGAGATTCTAAGGTGTAATGTGGAAACAACAAGGGTGCTACAAAGAAGATGTGCTGTATTTGATTGCTCAGAGGGATAAAACGACACGTTGAAAGCTTTTTCCAGGATTTATAATAACAAATTACATGTGAGCAAAGTTTGTATATGAAACATGTGAATTAATAATAGGTTTCTTACAATTCATCATAATGTACTGCATCATCAGCAGCTTGGGTAGTCAAATAAGTGAAAACCTGGGAGTGGAAGGAGTTTGGGAGGCTATGAAGAAGGATTTTTGGTTGGCCTCAAGGAAGTTCTGGCAAACCGTTAGACGGCTCGAAAGCAGAAAAGCAGGAAAACAGGCATTTCCCTGCAGAGAGCCCAGGCTCTGTTGAGCAAGGGGGGAGAACTGCTGACTCGGACTGGGGATATCGTTGGGCGGTGGAAAGAGCACTTTGAGGAACGTCTTAACCCTGCCAAAACGTTCTCTGTGGAGGAGGCAGAGTTAGAAAACTCAGGAGAAGTCTCAGCAATATCCCTGGCAGAGATCACTAAAGTAGCTGGAAAGCTTCCTAGCGGCAAGGCGCCAGGCGTGGATCAGATTCGCCCTGACATGCTGAAGGCTCTGTACATTGTTAGGGTGTCTTGGTTGACACATCGTTTCTGTGTCGCGTGAAGGTTGGGGATAGTACCGCTGGAATGGCAGACTAGGGTGGTGGTTCCCATTTTAAAAAAAGGGGGACCAGAGGGTGTGCTCCAATTACCAGAGTTTTAAGCTTCTCAGCCTACCTGGGAAAGCTTATGCCAGTGTTTTGGAAAGAAGTCTCCAGACGATTGCCAAACCTCATATTCAGGAGGAGTAATGCGGATTCCGTACTGGTCGTGGAACAATTGACCAACACTTTAACCTAGAGGGGTTGTTTTGCGGGGCATGGGAGTTTGCCCATCCAGTCTACATGTGTTTTGTGGACTTGGAGAAGGCCTACGACTGTGTCCCCCAGGATTTCCTGTGGGGGGTACGCAATATGGGGTACTGCGACTGCAATGCCATTGCTACAAGCCATTCAATTCCTATATAACCGGAGTGAGAGTTGTACCTCATACTCTACACCCGTTTTCAGTGGGTGTTCCGCCATTGCTACCCCATGCCACCAGTTCTGTTTGTGATTTTTATGGATAGAATCTCAAGGCATAGCCAGGGGGAGAAGTGTGTCCATTTTGGGGACCTCAAAATTGCGCCTCTGCTTTTTGGAGATGATGTGGTTCTGTTGGCTTCGTCACACTGTGACCTTCAGCATGCACTGGAGCAGTTTGTAAATGAGTGTGAAGCGGTCGAGATAGTTAGCACCTCCAAGTCTGAGGCCATGGTTCTCTGCCAGAAAATGATGGACTGCTCTCTCCAGGTTCAGAGTAATTTGGATTTGAAGATTCTCGGGTACTTGTTCAAAAGTGAGAGAAAGATGAAGAGATGGATTGATGCAGCATCAGCTGTAATACAGGCGTACTACCAGACCGTGAAGAAGGAGGTGAGTTTACCAGTCGGTCTACGTTCCAACTCTCATCTATTGTCATGAGCTTTCGGTAGCGACCGAAGGAATAAGATTGCGAGTACAACCGGCTGAAATGTATTTCCTCCTTAGGGTGTCTGTACTCAGCCGTAGGGAAAGGGTAAAGTGCTCGGCCATCCGGGGGAAGCTCGGAGTAGAGCCCCAGCTGCTTCACATTGACAGGAATCAGATGAGGTGGTACGTGCATATGATTATGATGCCTCGGGGATGCCTCCTGTTGGAGGTTTTCAGAACACACCCCACAGCATCCAGCACATATTGGTACCAGAAAATCACATTACAATTATTACTATTATTATTAGGCCTACTTTTGATGCCTTATAAACGCATGCAGTTGCGATCCAATAGATTCCTTTCCAGTGCCAACATATCTTATGTATTGCTATCTGTTGCGCTTATATACAACTATAGATTCGCATGGATGTTTTTGAAATTGTATTCTTAAACGTTTTTGAACCCATTAAAATTAATGGTGGGATGGATTTCACAGGCATGTACCACCATTTAACGTTGATGTTATGTAATCGAAAAAGAAGGGTGTGGCTCATGTATGATCTAAACTGAATGATAAGCACTTTCTCCAAAGCGAGAGCAGGCACTATGACACGTAACGTTAAGTTTTCCTAATGCAATCTAGTCAATCATATCGTTTATATTTACCGTTACCTTGGCAGATAGGGTTTCGCACAATTTGGAGTTCTCACAAGGTTATGTGTTAGCTTGTTCAAGTTATACTATTATGGCCTGGCATTTGCAACAAATTGCGCAGACATACACAGACTGAGAGCAGGACAAATCAGATCAACATCAAATAAGAAAGATGCGAGAAGGCAAGGGGAACTTGATTTAAGTGAATTGGTCAAAAGATAAACATTCAATGCCTTGATACGCAACTTACAGCTTCCCTGTAGAACATATTATCAAATTCAACAACAAAAATTGAGCCTCCACTCTAAGTGGGACACCTTAATTGAATGGTACAGTGCTTCTTAGCCTGAGTTCGATCGAACCCCAGGGGTTTGGCGGAGGTCTAGACACATACGGTGTCCGCTCCATACGAATGGTTCGGTGAATGCGCGTATGAAACTCGCGTAAGTAAAATCAAACGGTAGTATGCTATTCCATCGTCATGTGTCTACCATTAGATTATACTGAAGAGGCATGGCCGATATAGCGGTAATAATCCCCCTTGCCAACAAACAGGGTTTGAACCGCAGTCCGCTTCTGCTGCAGGGGTAGGTTCTGCGCGCTTAAATGGTCAGTCAAATAACTGCGCACTATTACATCGCATTTGTGTGGGAAATGGTTTCTGGTTTATTTCATGATATCACCTCCATCGTGAACGACGTCGTAAGAGGGCAAGTGTTGTTCCCACATTTTCGCCAACTTTCCGACTTATTCCGACCTGATTGTATGATTTGCACTCTCTTAAAGTAGGAGTGCTGCCAACATTGTTGACATAAAACGCCCATCAGTTCCAATTTAATCGTTACACTTCCACAAAGTAGGTGTTACCATATGTACATGCATGGAGGTTACGTCTACCTTAAAGTCTCGCTGGAACATACTCATGTATTTTGCGACGTAAAGCGGACGTAATGATCTCACTTTACGGCTGAAACATACACACACGTGTGCATGTAAACTGTTAGCACGTTTAGCATGTCTTTAAACACGAACATTAACGAAAGCACTGGAAGGTAATAATCTAAACGAGAGTAGCTACGTTACTGACCATTGGGAATTGTTAACTATATTAGTTACATAAGTCAACAGTTTGCGTTTAAATTACATTACGCTAGAAAGCGTTCCGTAGAATTTGTTCAATCTAGGCTGCTAGCTAACTATATTTACTAACGAGTTACACTAGCAGTGAGTCTGTTGTCAACAAGACGTAACTTCAGCTTCGCCAATTCTGTGAGGCTTCACATCAATTGATATTCTTGTTAATCTACATAGGCAACTTTCAGTTAGCGAGGATTGTGTGATCAGTTGCATGAATTACGTAATACACGCACTGGTTCAACAAATGTACACATTTTGTGGTAATATCAGCAACCAAACTACTAAAGTAGTCAAGGATATGCGGCAAAGATTTGCTCCAGACCATAAAAGCGGAATCAGATTAATCATAAAGAAGTAGCCAGTGGGCTGTGGCTGAAAAGGAAGAATCATACATAGGCAAATACTTACAGAATATCATGCAAAAAAACAAAACAATAAGTAGT
>JAVQJS010077998.1:0-11109 GCA_036024795.1 Galaxias rostratus
CAGGTAAATTGGTGACTCCAAATTGTCCATAGGTGTGAATGTGTGTGTGAATGATTGTGTGTCTATGTGTTAGCCCTGCGATGGATTGGCGATCTGTCCGGGGTGTACCCCGCCTCTCGACCTAAGTCAGCTGGGATAGGCTCCAGCCCCCCCGCGACCCTGCATAGGATAAGCGGTTCTGACAATGGATGGATGGATGGATATTCATTTATTTATTTTCAAGTGTCAATCTAAATCATGCTGAGGTATAGATAGTTTTAAAATCCTTGTATATTGTGATATAATTATAATAAATAGCACGCATGTAATTAGTACCATATTATTGTATTTAATTTATGAGCATATATACATACATATATAAGTATATGTACATATATATATATATATATATATATATATATTATGCAAATATTTGTCTTTAATAATGCAAAGATTTGTAAAAAATATCAATCTGTATCAACATCATACCCAATGGAGGTATGATGATTTCCAACTAGAAAAGATGCCATACGCCGAGAGAACTCAAAAGCCAGCCCTCTGGTCTCCATTCCCTGGCCAGTAGAGGGAGTGAAGCTCTATGATTCTCCTAGGGGCTGACGGCACCCTCTCCATCTGCCACGGGCAACCCACGAATGAATACGCAACTGCACACCTACTCATGCTTACATCTTGTAAGACTTGTTCCTGTTTGTGAGTCATCCAGGTCTCCTCAAGGACAGACTTTGAAAGTGCAGAGGCCAAATGGGAGCTCATCGTCTGATGCCTTGGCTGTCTTCTCTTTCTTAAACCTCTCTTTTAAGGTCATCCTAAAAATGAGTTATTAGTGGCAGCCGTTTCACACTTCGCAATTGTCAAAACTACTGAACTTTTGCTTGAAAGTTTATGCTTTGACACGTAATGTCATTTGGGGCATAGTCTTTTCTAGCTGATGTTCATAAACAATTGATGGACAATTAGGTGAATGTATCCTAACTTGTCTAAAAGCAAGACATTATTTTAATGCAAAATATTTGATATTGATTTTGAAGGGTGCGTCTAAAATGTGTGAAAGGATGGGCAGGCGCATATTTTTGTACATGTATATATTTTTTATTGTTTAATTACTCGATGGTTGCGACACCTCTTTTTATTAAAGGGAGTAAGAAAAGAGTGGTGTAATGAGCCTTTGAACCCCCAGCCGCCCTCGACCTCAACCTTCCGTCCCCTTTTTAAAAAGCCAAACGAGACATGATTGTGTATTGGAGTACTCCAAAAAAGGGACAATCCAGTCCTTCTTGCTTTCCGTTCATCTCCCTCTCACTCTCGGGGGAATCACTTCTCACTGCAGCGAGACGGAAACTGCTTTGGTTAAGCAGTCAGTGATTGGTTGCTAACATACTCTCCACAGAATTGTAGGTTACTCAAGACTATCTTTGTTTTTTTAACACTCAAAATGTTTAAAAACATGATCATTCAATTATATCTTTCCCGATGTGATCGTTGTGATCAACATAAACATTTGAATAATTCAGGATATGCAAGAAACAATATAAGGGTTTTACGTTTGTTTTATTGTTATTATCAATGTATATGCATAATCATGTTATCGCTTTTTTTTGTAACCATGTAAGTCAAATGTAAGAGACTAAATATATATAATAATAGATATAAAAAAAAAAAATCCACAGTGGTATTTGTTTCAAAGTGTCTCTTGTCAGTCATTGGTCTGCCATCTAAGTCACAGTTTCTAAAACTTCCAGTTTATGTATGTACCCACCACTAAGTCATGGGCCTGCAGGTGTGCACATTCTCCCCCGTTCTTTTTAGGAATGTATGTACCATAGTCAAACAACCATACAGAAAAATCTAGCTTGAGCTGGTAGCTGGTTGACCAGCTTGTTGCATGTTTTTTGACAACCAGTGGACCAGCTTTGACCCGTGATAGCCAGCTACCACCCAGCTCATACCATCTTGACTAAGATTGCTCACTAGCTCACACCAGTTTAGACCATTTTTAAATCCAAGCTGGTTTAAACTAGATTTTCCAGTAGAAAAGCTACAACCTTGAAACATCTGCTGATAGATCTTACCAGCATGTTCAGTCCAGGTCAGTTCAACCTACAAACACACTCACACATGCCCTCTTTCTCTCTGACTTACACATTTGATTTGATCGACAGAAACTAAACTGTATTTGCAACCAATAAACGCTTGTTCCTGCTGCGATTGTGCAATAGATACTTTGACCCAGTATATCGTCTGTTGTCAAGACCAATCCAACCCTTACAGTTACAGCCAGTGAGATAAGAGGGTGTGGGCTGTGTGGTGATTCATAAAAAACATTTCACGTGTTACTGTAAAACAAAAGCATCTGGACAGTTTTGAGTGTTCCAACTTGTTTTTCAAGGTCAACACAAAGATTGTAAAGGTTCACCGACCCAAGGATTGGGTAAGAATTAATATTGATTCTACCACGTTGAAATGATGTCACTTTTAGATTGTCCCTATAAATGGACCCGTCAACTGTCTTGGTTAACAGGAAGTATCAGAAAAGTCCCTGTTGTGAGACTGTTCGGATTCAGGAGTTCCCTTGCAACAGACTATAGATCTGGAATGTGCCATGACTAATCTTAGTCTTTTGCAACATTACATTGTGATTAAATAAGATAATTGCTGTATTTGTGCTTTATATGCGTGATTTATTTGTCTCATTACCGCCACACAATTTTTACTACGTAATTAGACTTAAAGTTACATTATAAAATTATTTCTGTTGTATTAACTTGTCAAAAGAGAAGTGTGAAACTGCATCATTACTGTACTATGTTAACATCTGTTATCTGAATTACATAAATATATATGTATATATATACATACATATATATATATATATATATATATATATTTATATTTATATATATATATATATAGTACATGTGTGTGTGTGTGTTATCTGGAAAAAACATACATGTTATGCTTTCACATGACCATTTATTGTGATAAGTTCACAGTACTTTGCAAAGTTTTTCTCACAGTACATGATTTTTACAGTAAATTTATAGAAATAATGTAGGCATTTGTTTATGAGGTTGTTGATTAATTAATCTTCAATTGTCTCCATTATTATAAAAAGTTATGTAAAACTCTGAATATGTAATAAATACAAATAAATACAAAATTACACCGTAAATGTCCGTGGTTAACTGGGAAGTGATAGACCAATGGAGATGATCCCTGAAGTGATTAGCAGCATGGTGCTGACAAAGACCACGTGGCCGCTGGAGCGGTACACCTGCCGACCATTCAACCGCTGCGCAGGCCGGAATATCTCCACCAATGGCTTTCCGTCTGCAAACTGAAGCTGGAAAAAGGCGGCAAGCTGGGAAACACAGATACACAGACATTTGTAAAGGTATTCAAGTTGAAAATGACAATTTGTCCTAAAGAATATGCAGAGTTTTAGCTGGAAAACTTTTAAACCATAAGCCATCATAAAAAATAGCCACCTGTGTCTTGCTGAGTGGAATGGTGTTTTGGAAGACTGTCCAAACTACCGATTCCGAACAGTTGGGTGTGGAAAGGGAGCCATTATAGCGAAAGTAGCTTGTCCTGTTAAACTCGGAGGGAATGAGTGCATCCAAGGACAATCCGGTCAGTGCAGTGCTGTTATCTTTGTAGCAAACAGCAAAGGGAACCAAACACATTTATTGTAAGACCTTTAAATCAACTTCAAAAGGTTCTATTGTTCTTAGTGGCAATTAAAGTGATTAAGGTGGAACAAACAGACGATTTATTGCTGTACATAATGTCAATGTGACCTTGTACTTATATGACTATTAGTTGAAGACTTACTTGGCATTGTCAGATTTGACAAAGCATTTATGATGGGGTCATATTTCCTGTTGGAGCTGTCAGCCTCCTGACAACATAAGATATATCAGTGCATACCACTGGTCTCATGATATGTCAACCAGAATCAGATGTGAGGAAGTGATTGTGTCTGGAGTTTAGTCAAATTCGATAATGTCATATGCAACGATGAGATGGCCTTACCTGATAGAAAAATGCTAGTACTGCAATGCCTGTGGGATCCTGTGCCGCTTCGGACAAGGAACCGTATGCTTCTTTTATGTTAACAATATGTAACTGACAAAATGGGACATTTTCGTTAGAATCTACACATTACCTTTAACCAATAGGCCTCTATATTATTTTGGATTTCATAGAAAATCTTTTGTCACCTGTCACATAGTGACGTTAATGGCCTACCTCCATTGCATACCGTTCTCCGTCAATAGTGTGTTCTGAACCTGGAACTCCATTGTTTCCCCAATGCCAGTGGAGTTGGACAGCCTTGTACACTCCGACAAGATTGCCACCACTGACTAAGGCGCTTGCAGGAGCAAGATCCAATTCAACTGTTGAATTTATTTGAGTCCAAGGGGAAAATAAATCCAGCGGTTGACAGTTTTATGTGATGACAGGTACAAGGTACAAGGAGAAAATAGTGTTACTAGACTTTGTGTCAGCATTGGTGGCTGCACGTTTGTACAACACATATATGTTCTGCTATGCTATACATTTTGCCAAGGGTTTTGTGCATCATAAACACAGCAGTTCACACAACATTTTGATTAGACTTACCTGTGTGACCATTGTTTTTGATGCTGCTTTGAAAGGTTTCTTGGTACCTAGTGAATTGAAATGGTGTGAGACGTATATCTACTGGAGTGTTCCTTGTGACAATGTTAATGGGAGACTGGGCTGTGCCACCACACTGCACATTGACGTCCACCCACTTGGCTGGTGCTTTGGGTAAGAAATGAAAAACATGAAATGTCAAGAAAACATATTTTATTTTAATACATAGATGTATTTTAGATTACCCTCCAGTGAACATCCCAGTATCTATGGTTTACCGATGCAGTTTCCATCACACGTCACCTGGGATTGATAACACCATTCCTGTGCTAAAGGGGAAAGACAGTTAAGACGATTAAACATGAACTACCTTTTTGATTGTTTACAAAAATATTTGCACATTTAATTAATATCACATATTCGGCAGAGCGTTAAACCAAACAAGCAACACTACTCTCTGCACTCTGTAGTAAAACAATTGACTCATCCACAATGGATAAAGCATTCCTTGATTAACTCTCCCTTACCTGCAATGCACTGCCACACACCCAAAAAAGCGCACAGAAATGGAATAACCATATGCATTTTGAAAAGTGCCATGTCCGTTGTTACAAAGTCCATCTAAGACTCAAGAACAACACCATGACTTTATTTATCGTGCGACAGGTGGGTCTAGCTGTCAACCCCTCCTACTGTGTATGGTATGTAAATGACGGTGTGGCTGATAAGACTCGTTCTACGGTGGAAAAGGTTGATCTTTTTATGCAGTCATTGACTCAGTCAACACCACATCAACCAGGTGTGGCCACTGTCCTGAAGCAAGGTAATCTTTCCATTACTGATCGGACATTTTAACCTCCTCTCTGAACGAACCCACGTGAAATAACACAGTTGGTCATTTAGCTTAGGTCATTCATTTAAGAGTTACCCTCTTCAATACAGCTGGGAATGGGCAATTATTTTACTAACACAAAGAGAGAGATAAAAAGATTTTTATTTGCCAGTTTTATGTCTGCATATATTTAGAGTTCCTCGTTGCAAAGATAAGACAAGAAAGAAAAGTCCAAAAATCTTATCAAAATATGCATGAAGCCTCAGCCAAAGTACCCGCAGAAAGCTCGTGTGCATGCGCGTGCGGCTGACGCAGGCATCCTCCTCCACGTGCTGAGCGCACTAATCACTTGACAAACACGATCCAGATCGAATGTCATGCCAACGAGGAAGGCTGGAGGTATTTCCATGACCTAATGTCAACGTTGGATTCCATGCCTGATGGAAGACTAACATGAAAGGCTTGCCCTTGTCCCCCTATGTGTCCCAAACGGGGCTTATCGTACATATTCTCCCTGCCTAAGAATGGTGTTGGGTATGTACAACAAGGAGTAGACGTTCAATATGTGGCAGACCCAGTCATGCCAAAACTGATGTGTTCACACTATGTGAATAGTTTGAGATGTCATTGTGACATATCGCTTATCATTTGCAATCAGATGCTAGGGGTCAGATGCTACGGATTCTGAAATATAAACTTAAGGTATGTACTAACATGCCTTAGCTTTCCAAAGAAATTACTGAGAATTATTCTGTAAGTCTTTACAAAAAGCCGAGCTGAAATAGTTTTCCATGACAAAGTTGTGAACACCTCATTGTATTGGAACATTGCCTTAGAAGGAGTAGTATGCGCTTGTACATAGAAGACAAGCAGAGAATTTTGCATTAAAATGAGTCACATCGGCCCACACAAAAAGAAGTTAGTCTTGTTCACAGAGAGACGAGATACACTAAGGAAAAGCTACACCTACACACCTATACCTACATATATATTATAAATATTTTATAATAACCTCAGGTCTATAACATTTGTTTCTTAAGCACGATAGTGGAACTGGTTTACTTAATTTCCTTATAGGGATAATGGAATTTTTACAAATAATATTTTCTTTCCTTTTCGTGGAATAGGGTTGGGCTGTAGAGCGACAGCATTCCAGTCAATGAGGTCTATATGGACAGCTCCATCTGTCAAAGCATTTCTTCTATTGACGCTCATGAAGTGATCCCGGCTCTGAAATCCCATCTATGCCGACTAGAGAGACTAATTAAAGAACCGATTAATAAAAACAAGGGTTGGTTGCAGTCTTTCAATTTTGTTTTGTGCTCAAAATGAAGGAAGTAAGATGTTTATAAGGGAAATTAATAAGTGACAAATAGAGATTGTAAAAATTCTAAAGAAACCATGAGCTTTATATGTCGTCTATTAGCACACCAAACGTCCCAAAAGTATCCCTGCATTAACAAGGCCTAATCACAGTCCATCATTGATGATATATAATGTATTCAGCTCCTTAGTGCTACACATTTTCTCTATTGTGAACAGCTCCCCTCGACTTTGGCTGTGTGCCTGATTACTTTAAACATGCTATTATTCGGCCATTACTAAGAAAGTCAAAGCTCAACCCACCACTCCTCAGTAACAACAGACCTATACCAAAACATCCTTTCATTGCTGATGGTCATAGAAAAGGCGGTATGTACAGAACTCCTGTATGCCCTGGACAAAAGGTAGACTTTCGTCAGAAGGACAGCACAAAAACTCAATTTTCTCAAGCATTCAACATCGTTTTTCTCATTATGTGGTCAAGGTCATTATTAGTGCATGACCCATCACTGTACACAAATAAAATGTGAGCCATGCAACTTCCCTAAAAGTGAATAATTTACCAACCCAATAAAATCTAACACAGTCTGTCACAAGAAGTTATTGAACTTCATGTGACGACATGGGAACCTTTGCCTACGTGCATTATTTTTCAGTTTATTTGTTTTTGCATCGCAGAAACAAAACACATTTTAGTCAGTTGGTCTTACGTAATGTAAAAACAATTTATTTTCAGAATTTTGTTTTGGAGTTTTAAAAGTCAGGTACCCTGGTTCCCTACAAGTGTAACTTTTCCAGTATAAAGGATATCCTGTTCATTTTGGAAATGCATTAACAAAGCTGCAAACTCAGAACAGTGAATTTAAGGGCGCGATGACAACATGATGGTGTTTGTTTTTTAAAGAGCAACATACTGCCAAGTTCCTAGCTAAACGCATTGCTTCCTGCAGGTGAATGTTTCTTAATTAGCTAAGCAAACGTGAAGCATGCGATGAAAGAGAGAAGAGTTGATGATGGCCACATCAAAACAGCTAGTGGCCACATCAAGACCAGCTAGGACAGCAAAGGTCTATTAAAATGTTAAACAGCCTTTCGATTCGCTCTGCACCGGCTCACCGGAAATATAGGTTGATATAGTACAATCAAGTGTGACTCGTTGTTCAATCAAGTATGATCTGAATCATTCTCTGTGTTCCAAACGTCAAATGTCTCAGTAAACCAGTGCGGCTGGTAGGTAGTTGGGACCTAGCAACATTGCTATCCAAGGGAGAGGATGCCACACCCACTCTATAGAAAAATGAATGAAGGGCGGGCCTATGTGACTCCTCCAAATACATTACTTTAATTGCTGGAGGTGAATGAATGCATGAATAATATTTTATACTGTCGGAAGGAATAAAAATGTGTCCTTTTGATTGCAGGCCGTCTTTTGCAGGCTTGGAGGAAATGCAAATCAACAAGATTAAGGTTAATGTATTATCAAATCCACCCCGCTTGCGCATAAAATTTATGTCTTAATAACCCTAACACTTCTATTAACGTTATTAATGTCTTTACATACGCGTCTGTAATAGTGTGATATCTCACTCATAATTTATTTTACAGTGTTTTTTGGGGGGGCGCTGATTTCAGCAGCAAATTAGTTGTGTCATCTCTTTAAGACCGTGTTGAAAAATCAGGTGAGAGAGAGGGCAATGAGCTGCCATGGTTACCCTCTCTCCAGTACTATGGCATTGAGACTGGAAGAACATTAGAAAAAAACAATTTGAGCACACTGTGATTCCACATTTGACTGTGTTCTTCTACCCAACATACAAGTATACGCACTTTGTTAACACTGTGACTGCAATGCGTTTGGAAGTCAGTTATGTTGCACGGTCTGTGGTCTGTATTGCACCATGTGCAGCAGCGAGTTCTTTCATTCTCTATAGACATTACAATCTGCTATCGGAAGAAATCCGTTAATATGAGAAAATGGCCTTACGTGGCTTTAATTGATTTAGAGCATGAATACCAATGTTATTCAAGTGTGGGCTCCCTTTATCATGTGTCACATATTGCATTGCTTTAAACTTTCCTGATAAACCACTACAATGTTTCTCTAACACTTTCAAGGGGCACCCTGACAGCGTGTGCACTATAAATGGGGGTTTATTTTTCTAAATCAGTGTGGTCAATAAGAGTTTGGCCTTGCACCCTGCGGTTCAAATCTGAGTAGGTTGTCTAAAGGCAAGCATGCCAGGCTTTGCACATCCAGGTCAACACTCTTCCCTGAGGCCTTGTTTCGTGCATCCTCATCCACCATTTTCCCCCGAGCCGCGGATGTTTAAACTCTCATCAACTAAATGATCTCAGGATCCTGATTACCTGAGAGAACGGCCCTCTGCGGAGGGCGCGACATTCACACGTTAATATCCAAATTAAAGCATAATTTATGACACGATGTGTCCACTCAGAGCGAGTGGGTAATCTTTATGGGCTCCGTGATTTACACAGACGCTGGGTTAAGAGCCCGCGGCCATTAAATGAGGCTGGCCTGAATAATCCAATAGTCATCTGGAAAATGGAAAGGCCCGGGAGAGAAACGTATGCTCCCGTCCACCCTGCAGGGACCTGTGCATTTTACTGCGGTGGTGCTGGAAGGCCCAGACTGCCTTTGACACATAGATGGCTTACATCTGCTTCCCGGTTTGCTTCCCATTGCCTCAGGATAAGACAGAGGCCGTGCGTACGCTGAAAGGAAGGTGCGTGCTTGGAGGAAGCATTTCTCTTTGCATCAAATACATGAAGGTTATTGGTACTTCTATAGTCCTGCTTCAAAACAAATCGTCATGGAGTCTTTTCAGTGTAAAGCGATACATGTGAGACACAAGGCAGGAAGAATGTATGAGTGTATCTGACAGTGTATCTGCCATGATGACTGTATCAAACAATGCTATCTGAGCGCCTCGCCTGGCCAGACGCTCTCAAAGCGTAAAGTGATACAATGACATCAACAAAGGCTTGTCAAAGAGGTGGTCGGATCACAGTTTCCCCAAGGCGGGGTGGTTTTAATTCAATCAAACACTTTGCCCTGTGATCCTCTCCCTTTCTCCCCCCTACGCGGTGGAACGAACGGAAAAAATGACAGACGCCTTCGGAGAAAAAAGAAAGGGAAAGGAGAGAAAATAGCAGCCACTTGACCCTGCGAGGGGCGAGCCTCACTCTTTGACAGGAGCGCGTGTCAACACATCTCTTCCCTGCACTCCGCTCTCCTTTTTTTCTCTCTCTCTTTTTTTTGTGGCTCTCCTCTCCTCCGTGTTCCGCCGTGTCCGTGCGAGGCCCGAGGCTACAAAGACAGACATCTTCTACCAGCCACTGACAACTCCCCAGTAATTACATGGCAGTCATTTCCTTGAATGGCCTTTAATTACAGTGGGAAAGGGAGGGTCCATTGTGCTGGCTGTCTAAAGGGCTTACACTGAAGAGGGAGAAGGAGAGAGAGAGAGCCATGCGAGACGGAGGTGAGGAGCTGTCATCCCTCCGCTCGTCTCCTTCCCTCCCTCCCTCCCGCGCTCCACTCGTTAGCGTCCCAGGGTCGTTATCAGGTGATTCTTAATCACTGACCTGCAGTAAGCTATTAATTGTAATCCTGCAAATTAAAGATAATTCTCATTAGCGGCGTGGCCAGGGATAACTCATGGGCTTCTGAAGGTTTGGAGACAGGATGGGAGAGCGGGACGGATGCTTGAGGAGCGGAGAGGGGTATGGAGGTGGGATGAAAGGGTTGGTCGTGCCGTCAAGGACGGAGCGAAAGGCAACCTGAAAAGAAAGAAGATGGCCGGACACAGTTTTTCCTCCCTCCTATGCACAGTGTGAGAAAAGCCATGTGGATCAATGGGTATTCTTCCAACACACCTAGACAGAGTTGGGGGGGGGGGGTCTCCTTATCATAAGAAAGGCTTGTTGTTAGCTTAAGTGCTCAAAATGGGCACCCCTTTGAACAATCGCTTTGTGTCATTGCATGTGCATGTTTGTGAGTAGCTCTGTTTACGTGTATTTGTGTATTTGGCAGTGTTCCTCTGGATTGCAGGTTTGCCATCAATATTAAGGTACAATTCACTCTATGGTTAATAACAAAACACATTTTCCAAAACTGAAACGATAACCATTCTTTAAGTCTTTATTTTTCTCTGCAAAAGGGGAAAGAAAAACTGCCAAGACGGCCATCAGTCCACCTGATCATATCCTTTGGTAATTAAACCATAACCTCAACTGTTTTTAATTTGATTCATGGGCGCGCCCCCCCCCCGGCGCGGGGCGGGGGGGGCGGGGGGCCCGCACCGGGGCCGGCG
>JAVQJS010078001.1:0-12938 GCA_036024795.1 Galaxias rostratus
GAGAGAGAGAGAGAGAGAGAGAGAGAGAGAGAGAGAGATGGGCTGGGAGAGGGATTGAAGATAGGCCACGAAGTGTGTGTGTGTGTGTGTGTGCGGATGTGGGTGTGTGGATGTCGAGGCCCCTGTGAGAGTTGCTGCACAGCCTGTCAGGTTTAATCCTCTAAATGAGCCCGCGGGTCTCAACTCCTGACTGGAGAGGCAGAGGCTGCTTAAACTATCCCCATGTTCAAAGGTTTTTACCAGGGAAGAATGCATGATCTTTAAAATGTGCAGAAAGTGTCACCATTACTGACTGACTGTGTGTGTGTGTGTGTGTGTGTGTTGATTTGGAATTCCAGACGTCAAAGCTAAGGTAGGCAGCGCTCCCTTCCTGAAGTGTGCCACCCAGTTCTCGCTGATCCTGTGGCACCCATACGCCCGTCACTACTTCTTCAGAGCGGTGACTGACAAGGAGCAGCAGAAGTGGCACGCTGTCTTTCAGGACTGCGTCCGACACGCCAATGACGGTGAGCAGAGGTCACAAACACCCTCAAACACACGTGACCTATTCTCAGATAAGACCGTCTTCTATCTCTCTTCTATCAACTATCAAAACGACTGACATATTCCCAAAGAATACCCTTGTGCTTTTCCCGGGCCACATGTGTGTCCTTGAGCCATTTAGGCAAGTGCACACTTGTTGTGAGTTCATTGGTTCAGTGTTGAGCAATGGTGGTACGTCTGTATGTAGAGCATTGTGTGTGAGTGCTTGGGGAGACTTTTGGTCCCCCTTTCAGTGAAGTGTAAGGGGAATTGACAGGTTAACATCTCCTTTGCATCCGTTGAGCTAAACCTGTATGGTTGGTCCTGTAACTTGGAACATGGTAGGCCCCAATCAAGATAGCATATCGTGAAGTTGTGGAGAGTGAGTTTCTTGCCGCACAAATGCCCCGAGATTCTCCTTTCTGTGGATGTCAGCGACTTTAAGCAACTCCTCAGGGTAAGAACACCCATCCTCCTCCCTCCTCACACCAAATACTTCCTTTTCTCCTTCTTCGCTTCCTCTTTCATGGTTTTCCTTTTTTCTTTTTTGGGGTAGTAGCATAAGCCCAAGTTCCATCCAACCTTCAAGTTCTCCACCCCAATTGACCTATTGTCACCATCACAGACACCTCTACATTTAAAAAAAACTCTCCAGATATGGAATGGAGATTCCAAGTGTCTGTGTACGGCACTACGGAGATCCAAGACCTTGCGGCAGTCACAGCTGCTGTGGAAGAACCAGAGTGCCATAAGTTGGGCAGGCGGGCAGGCGGGCAGGGGAGGAGGAGGGCGGGGGGAGTGCTTTGCAGCGGGTGCTGACTGGCGGTGCAGACCTCCTCCACCACCAGAGCTGGGAGTTTTCCACACAGTGGGCATGCATCTGGATCCTGTCCAGCATGGGCTTTGCCAGGGCCGGATAGACTGCTTAGCAGGTTTAGTGTGGAAATGACGAGGTGGTGATGCTTAGAAATGACCTGTGTGAACCTGTAAAACTATGTCTCTGCTACGTACGCGCGGCCATGTTGGAACATTGTGAGGCGCGCAGTGTCGATGCGTAGGTGAGCGTGGGTTTGACATGCTTTCATCGGGGCTTGAGATCTGCAACTATATAATTAGTAGTGCGCTTAATTCCAACGTGCGTGCGTGCGTGCGTGGAAACCTCTGGTTGTTAGGGGTTGGAGATAGCGTCCTACGGTAAACGTGGACTTGGCAAGGTGAAGCGCCTGGCACCGGCTCCATGTGAGCTCACGGGGTATTTACCTGGTTGCCGTGGCGACGTCCGGTATTGACAGTGCGAGAGTTGGTAGTCGGGCCAGAGCCAGGAGGTGTACGAGTTGCGCACTGTGTGGTTTGGTACAGCCTATACCATCCTATACCTGCCAGTCTGTTTGTGCAGACTGGTCTTCAAGGTCCTCATAAGATGTCTGCTTGCGTTGTTTGGTGTGTTTTTTTTGTGATAGCGAAGCTTAGGTTTGTGAATCATTGAGCTAGTTAGATTAGTTCCTGAATTATCTCTTCTTATTTATAAAAGGATTTTGGGGAGATTTCAAAGGTAGACAGGTGTGCTTTTTACTCCAGGTGACTCCCGTATTCTTGAAGGAATCTATACATACCAGCCCCTTCTTGTTTAAGATGGCCTTTTTTTCAAGATCTGGCATGACTTCATTAGTCAGTAATGTTCCCATGTGAGTTGGGACCTGAACGGGGTATATTAAGCAGCAATAAGAAATCTTGACGTCTATAAATCTGTAGATCCTGTAAAGTGGTGTCCAGCATAACGAGTGACGGTCTGCAGGGATTTATAGGCTAAACTGGAAGCATGAGCCGGCCACATGTCCATGTCTCAGAGCCTGAGGCCTGGGGGCACCGCTATGTTTCTGCAAAAGATTCAATGTGACCTTAACCCAATAGGCTGAAGCTTCTGGAGCATATGGCATTCCTGGGATTCCCCACTGGCACATCCTTCAAGGCACTCCTAATCTGATTTCTGCTGTAGCCTGAAGACTGCATGTTGGCCACTTTAAGGCGCCGACTCCTCTCCTCTTTTTTTCCCCTCTCCCCATAACAAGGCCCAGCTGTAACTGGCAATTGTTTTTTAATCATTAACTATTGCTGCTACTCGCAGTGTGTTGATGAGGTGTGTGTGTGTGCGTGTGCGTGTGCGTGCGCGTCTTGGAAAATAGTGAGTCGAGCAGAATAGAGCGCTAGTGCTCCGGAGCACCTTGTGTGGACTGCAAGCTCATAAAGTCTGGTATGTGGGCAGCAATTCATTATCTTCGACTGGCCCCGTTTTCTTTTTGTCCTTTGCTTCCCCATGCCCACTGCTAGCATTACAGAGGGACCCTGGGCTGTCTGGCCCTGCACAGTCCCCTCAGGCTACAGTGCACATTCAGCATCTGTTAGAGCTGCTACCGGAAAACATGCTGGGGTGTGTTTCTCCTTTCTAGATCATCGTACACAAGGGCTTGCACGTGAGATTGATGTTGAGCTAAGTATTTTTACCATCAACGAGTTTACCCTCCTGAGCTATGAATAGTTGGTTAAAGAGGAGGAAAACAGGATGTGCCCATTTGAAAACATATGGCAGCAGGTACATACGTAGTGATAAAGAGAGAACCGAGATAATAGCCTTAATCGCTAACATGCCTCAAGTGCGACACAGGCCTGCCTGCACAATGTGTGTGTGTGGTGTGTGGGTCCAACAATGATATAGTTCGTCTCCCATGAATGCGCCACGCAGCTGGTATTTTCATGGTCGGACTCCACCAGAAAAAAAAATGCTTGTGACTCAGAAGCACTTTGTTAAATTTAGCAGTTATCAGCGAACATAACCTACTGTAGAACACATTGGGCTCGGGACTTCCTGCCCATGGCAATGAGCTCACCCAAGAATTCTACTTCCCCCTTCACTCTCCCAGGCCCCTGACACACACACACACACACACACACACACACACACACACTTCCTTGCTTTGTCACGGTAAGAAATCACAGGCATACATGCATTCACACTCACTTTAACTTTAGCAAGGCTGAATTCCCCATTTTCTTCCCAAGGGAATTGTTGTCCTTATTGAAGTTCACCTCCCATTCACTTGTTTTTTTTGTTTTCTTGTGTTGATCATGCCAAATCAAGGTTCTGCAGTTGGAAGCCCTACATATAATGGTCATTAGTTAACAGAAAATCTGTCCTCTTCAACGTTCTGAAATGATTTAGGGAAGATGACAGAAGAACCACTTCCCTAAAAACTGTCTGATTCAAGACTAACTATGGCAAACAACTATGGTTGTCATGGCAAATCTCTTTGATAAACAACATCACAAGGAGATGACGCCTATCAAATGCAGAGGTTATGATGAAATACAAAGTTTTCTGGACTTGAACCTGTGCGCCCTTTAGTATTTATCATTAACATATTTCTTATATGATAAAATATGATGCATTCAAAAATGTTTTATTTATCTGTTTTTAGGAAAAATTGGTTCAAACGCCGCCACCACTGTATTTACTCACCTCATTCAAACCCAACCGATGTTTCTCTGCCGCTAGGCCTGTCAGAAGAGAGCAAGGTGCAGACGCCCGCCTTCACTGATGCAGTCCGACTCTACCGCCAGGCCCACGGCCAATATGGCACCTGGGACTTGATGTGCGGGGAGCCACCTCAGGTGAGAGCTGCCTCCCGGCACCACACGCTCTCTACACGTGACCTTGTCTCTCCCATCGACGCCCCTGTGGTAAAGTGGCAGAGCCAAGTTCTGCTGGGCGAGGTATTTCTAAGGAAAAAATACCAGTTATGTCAGAGGAAATGGCCTGTAATGAGGACCTAGAGGGCACGGTGTGTGTATGGTGTCCTATCCCTTTGTGGCGGCTGCCTCCATGCAGAAGTGGCTGTCAGAACAGGTTTTTCTCGCTATTTCGACCCAGATACCCGGTGCATTGTCCACGTTGTCCTCATCTGTTTCGGCCATTGTGATCCGGCACGGCTCGAATTCGTTCCCGTCGATAAGCTGTTAGCCGTTCGGGTCAGGATGTCGCTCCGCGCCCATCCCCACTCCCCCCCCCCCCTACCCCCCGTGCATGCCGCTCAAACTCAATTAGGAGCGCCGACAGGAGACGCTCTGTCCCACGTTGCCGGAGCGTTTCCGCCGCGGCAGGACGGCGCGTGCTGCTCCTATCTCCACGTGTCTCCTCAGTCGCCGGTCGGCCTGAAATAAATGGCTGCCACCGTTCTCCTCGGGTGCCAGTCATTGGTGCCGGGGTGAACGCAGTGATCTCAACCACGACACAAGTGACAAGGGGAACCCCACCGCAGCGCTCTCTCTTACTCTGGCGTGTTACGGAGCTGATGTGGGGATCGTCTGACAAACGGATACACCACTATAGTTTCGTCTCTGCGGTTTTCTCAGTGTAATCTGTCATTAGATTGTGAGTCAGAGCACGGCAACGCCACGGGGCAGTGCTGCAGGAGGGAGGTGACGTCATCTCACCGAACGATTGACACTTAAAACCGGTGTTTCCACCTATTCCAACCGAAATGCGATGCTTCATAAAGAACAATATCAACCTGTATGACAATACATTTGTATCAGCTGTAGAAGGGGACGTGTTTTAGACATGGACGATGTGTCAACACCGTTCGCTGTGTGTTTCCCCCGTAGATTCTGTCCAACCTGGTGATGGAGACTCTGCTGCCAGAGCTGAGAGACCAGATCTCACCGCGGCTGAAGGGCAAGATGCACGAGAGACAGAGGAACTGGGTCCTGGTGAGTCCTCCTTTGTTTAACCATGGATACTTATCCTGGCACACGACACAATAAAATAATCAAAGCTAATGTAGAATATATCCACCAGTACTGGGTTGTACTGGGTTTTAACTCCATGTTCGTCCATGTGTCTCTCCAGATCAGTGATGCCGTGTACAGCCAGGTTCAAAGTCAGTGCCAGGCCCAGTATGAAGCGGCGGCACAGAGCTGTGAGGCAGGGCGCCCCCTGCTGGAGGCCTCCATACGCACAGACATGGACCAGATCATCTCCTCCAAGGAGCATGTCACCAACAAGATCAGAGGTCAGTCCAGAGGGGGAGAGTGGTATGTGGGGTAATAACGCAACGTTGCTGCCCGCAGGATGTGAGTGGACGAGGACAGGGCCATGGAAGAAGGGTCGAATGGCTTAAACAGGAACTCGCCTTTCTTTTTTATTTGTTTTGACCCGCAGTTGGATGAAGATGTATCGCACTCTAGCCTTACATGGCTCCAAACCCCACATTCCATAAGCTGACACGAGCGCTTGCGCCTTATCTTCCCTCCTTAACAGACGTTTGACAGTAGTTTACTCGCCTGTCTGTGGCGTGGAATTCATGTAGTCAGACAGCATTCCACACTGACGCTTGTGGAGGGAACATTTTCAAGATCTCTGTCACCAGTGTGGCATTTTTAATGAATGCCATTCATGTTATAAATTAAATTGAACAAAATGTTGTACTTATTATGTACTTATATTAGATAATATGAAATGTGTTTTCTATGGTGGAAATTCAAGGGAAGAGATTACACACATTTATTTTATTATAGAAGAAAGATAATTGAAAAAGTGTGAAATTTAGTCAAAATGTATTAAATTACATTTCGGATCTTCAGGGGGGAGGGGGTCCTATTTATAAGTGATGTAAGGCGGAAGTAAGCAGAGTGGGAATACAGTCGGCTCTCTGAACCATTGAAGTTTGCTCCTTTAAAAAATAGCCTTTTAATTCACATGTGTGTGCACAGCGTACTGAGCATTTCGGTGACAGGTTTGTTTGCTAGTGTCTCACTTAAGGTCAAGGAAGATGACACAAGACAGTGGGAACACTATATCCAGCTTTAAGTCAAAGGCACTGCCCCAGGATGACTGGATCAGCTTTAAAGTCGTATTAGTCAGGCAGAAATATTTCAGATGATTGTTAAACTCCTTAATCTACAGATGGATTATGCTGGAACATGTTCATTTAAATTCAAATGCATGGATATATGAATGTAATAATGCATACAATATGGTGCAGTATGCTATTGATCACCCTTACCTCTCACTCCGGGCCCATGCAGCGGCGGTCCTCCCCAAAGCGGAGAAGCTGCTGAAGGTGAGCATCCAGCCGTACATCAGCTCCATCCTGGAGGCCCTGATGGAGCCCACCAGCCGGGGTTTCTCCGAGGTCCGGGACGTCTTCTTCAGGGAGCTGGTGGACATGAGCAAGAACACCCTCAACGACGGCAACAAGGAGACTGTGGCTGAGGTGAGGGAAAGTCGACAAAAAAGGCTGTTGTGAATGCATGGAGGAGTTCTATTTGATCTGGTGTCATACTGATAGCCACAAGGCGTGCCTGAAATATGTGAAGTCCATGGCAGAGGCTGTGGATTTTGGCTCTATGTGAGTTTACCCCCTCTGCTTCTGCCCGTCACTCCTCTCAAAGCACATGGAGAAAATCTCCATGCTGGCCTACCACCCGGTGAAGATGCAGAGCTGCTATGAGAAGGTGGAGCAGCTAAGCTTGGAGGGGCTGCAGCAGAGGTTTGACGTCTCCAGTCCCTCGGTGTTCGTCCAGAGGGCCCAGATCCTCATGAGAGAGGCAAGTCTTCTGTTTAGAGTCTCAACACTCTGACAAGCCTCTAAAGTAAAGTCTAGGGAAACGAACGTGTTTCAGTGCAGCTGTAAGTGATCTTCAACTTCAGACTTACTCTTTAGCTAATTTATGTGTCACTGTGATCGTGTAGTAGTCAAGCATGGAAAATGAGTGGTGCCTCGTTTCTATTTGAGCTCCCTTAGTACACATGCTAAAGAGGCACAGTGCTTTTGCATCACTGTGTGGTTGTGTTGTTTTTGTCTCAAGTCCAAAAGCCCAGGAAGTTCCATTCTGTTGTTATTAAATCCTCTGGTAACCAAGGGCTGAAGCTATGACCTGCATCTAGCATGCTGCATTGTCTCCGTCTCTGAAAGGCTCTGTTTCATGGCTCAGATCCAAGAGAGGGGCATGTGCACATTCACTGCCCCCCGCGGAGGATTCTAAAGCTGACCAGCGGTGATGTAGTGCTTGAGGCTGCAGGGGGGGCATTGTTTTTCATGGGGTCCCTGGGTCATAGAGAGTTCGAACACAAACATGCGTCTCAGACGGTTTCTGTAATCGACACACACAACACCATAAAACCCCTGGGCTTCTCTGATGTACTTGTTTAGGATTACATGGGAGGAGTTGGACAGGATTCAGCTTGAGTAAATAATTGGGTAATGTTATACATTCTGTAGGCGGAATAGTTTGGGAAAGGGAGCCCTCTTGTGTTGACATTTAGCGTTGTATTTTCATGTTTTGGTCACATGCCATGCCCCTGTATGTTGCAAAATGTTTTTAAATCTTATTTCTGGTTCACGCTGACCTTAACCGTTTATATGTGTAGCAAATGGACGATGCGGTATACACCTTTGAGCAGATCCTACACCAGAGCATGGAGGCCCCGGGGCCAGAGGGCCTCTGTAAAACCATCCAGCGATGCCAAGACCGAGTCATCAAGGTAGGACCGCTTTAAGTCTGGACCAGAGCGGTCAGAGCCTTCCATGACATGGACACGGCAAAGGCTTTACAACATGAAGTGCAACAATAAGGGATATTCATTCATTTATCACACGTATTTCCTTTAAATGCTTTTATTGTCATGTTTTTACATAGAAATTTGATTACGACAGCAGCACGGTGCGAAAGCGCTTCTTCCGGGAGGCTCTCCTCCAGATCTTCATCCCATACATGCTGAAGCAGCTCGGCCCCTCCTGTGGCACGGTACGCCTCTCGCCACCTTCACATGTTTCTTAGAAGCCTTGGTGAAACACCTCTCCAGTGTGTGCCATAATAATAATCATAATAATAATAATAATAATACATTATATTTAAAAGCGCTTTTTAAAACTCTCAAAGACGCTGATGCAGGAGACCCAACATATCCCAGCCTCCCTGCAGGTATCTTGATCTTGGCTCCTTGTTTCCTTGTAGGACTTGCCACGGTTCCAGGAGCTGATCTTTGAAGACTTCTCACGCTTCATCCTGGTGGAGAACATCTTTGAGGAAGTGGTGCTGCACTCTGTCATGAAGGACATCATGATGGGTCAGCCGCATCTTATGATAAAGATCATATCGTATTATTGTCTTCCTGTATCCTTCACTTAGATTACTTTTTAAAAAAGTGTTTCAAACGCACACATGCAGGATGTTTTCATAATTCAAACCTCCTTCTTTGTCTCACTGCAGCTGTGAAGGAAGCGGCGATCCAGAGGAGACACAACCTGTACAGGGATAGCATCGTGCTGAACAACAGTGACCCCAACCTTCATCTGCTGGGGGACAACCCCTCCATAGACTGGGTAGGCGAGTACGGCCCCCAGGACGAGACCGAGGGCCCGGGGCCTGACGGCACGGAGGAGAGCAGCGTCACGCAGAAAAGACGGCGGACCAAGCAGGTGGTCTCTATGATCCAGGTGGAGGGCTCCCCTGGCTTCCCCAGCGAGTCATGCATGGAGGTTCCTGGGGTGGACGGCATTCCAGAAGAAGAGGGGGAGGAGGAGAAGGAGGGGGAAGAAGAGGAGGATGAGAAGGAAAAGGAATCTGACTCCTCATCCACTCCGGAAACCCTACCAGTCGTTCAGTCACAGAAAATAGATTCCTCCCCCGAAGCTTCAAAGAACACTCCTGCGCTGACGAACGGTGTGCTCCCAAAGGAAATTGAGAGTGTCGGTGAGGTGCCACAGGTGCCCTGCAAAGAAGCTCCCTCAGTGGATGTGACCCTGGAAGCCATTCAGTCTCCAGAGAGCTCCTTACCAGATGCAGAGAGTGCCCTCGCTATAGAGAGTGCCATCCAGGAGATTGAGAACGCTGTGCAAGGAGAGGACAGCGAACAATTGCTGGAAGAAGCGGAGGAAGTTTCAAGCCAGGGAGCTGCTTGCCTGGAGGAGAAAGCTCCTGCGCCCACAGAGAAGGTGGCGATGACCGAAGCAGTGATCCTGGAGGAAGTGGCCACCCCAGCCAAAGACGCAGCCCAAGGCCCCCAGAGCCCTTCAGTGACCGGCCCAGAGCCAGAGAACGCCACAGCGGACTCTCCTGCAACGCCACATCACGACAGTGGCTTCCAGTCCCCCACCAATGAGGCGGTCGCTTCAGAGCCTGATTTAGAGCATCATGCGGCAGAAGCAGAGGCTCCACCCAAAGACTCTGAGACAGGAGGACTAAAGGAGGAAGAGAAAGGAACAAAAGTAGAGGAGGATTAATCCATGGTTTGCAATATAGTTTAAGTATGTCTATTGAGCTTTCAAAAGATCGTACATATGATGGACATTTTGTTTATCTGAGTTCCATTACAAATACTCTCAAATTGAGCAGTTTGAGACCGCATATAATCAATCCTATATTAGACACCATGCACAACGACTCTACTGAGCAGGGCTCAGGTGCTCTTACATCGATTGCTTTTGCAGTCGCGGGAGTAACTTTATTCCATCTGAAAGAAATTCTTTTCTCATTCATTCCATCCACATTTTGTGAAATCATTTTTGGACTATGTTTACACTGGGTGATAACGGAGCACATTGACAGGGGTATATGTTTTGTGGTGTTGTAACCTGCCAATCTGGTGTCCTCATTGATTCAGTTAATTTGGCTTAATGTTATCTATTTACCATCTCCATATCAAGCATCTCCATACACAACCATTTGAAATAAGCGTGTGTCAACACAATAAGGTTTTTCTTTGTTTCACCAAGGGATATATATCTTGCTAAACCTTGCAACAGTCTGCTTCTCTATTTGTGCTCATAAGGTGGAATATATACAATATGTTCATAATTGGTTGTTTCTTATTTCCTTAAAACCTGATTGAAATTAACAGAGAAAAAATAACGGAGTACTGTTTTTTTCTCTCTCCAAATATATCTATCAATTGAGACGACAATCCATCAGTATACCTACATACATAACTGATTTAGGATTTGACAATGATCTCATGTCTTTACAGGAATAATATTTTGATTTTGTTATCCCACAAAGAAAGCTTGTGTATATTGCGTACAAATGCTCTAATGAATTGATGTACATATGGTCCTTTTCACTACCAAACCAATCGTGTTTCATTATTTTTTTTATGTGACTTCATCAGTACCTTAATTTGTTTTCCCATTTTATTTATTATATTTGCACTCAGCTTTGTATCCTTGCCTTACCCCATGTGATAAGTATATTTTAGATGTATTTTACTCGTGTGTAGTACAATGACTGTTATAGATAATAAATCATTATCAAATAGTTCTGCATTGATTGTCTTGTGCATTTTTAATGTCCACATCGTAAGAGGAATTATAGTGCTATCACACCGTGACATAAATTTCCAACCACTTTCATATTAAGTTGAATGTCCTTATGCAAGTGTTTTGTGTTATGGGGAAATTAAGTATCGGCTGTGGTCCCCGTTTTCTCAGTCTATATAAAGAATTGAGAAGTAACCCCTTTTCAGCCAAACGCTTGCACTCATGCTCTCTTCAGAGACACACGCAAGCGAACAATCAAGGTACTTGCGTAGGGTACGTAGGCTTGCCAAGCGTCGTCACGGCGCATAAAGCGTAACTCGCACTTGGATAGGCTGGGTGAATGTTGTGCATTAGTGCACTCGATTGTTCTTCAAAGCATCTTTCGAGCGCCCTCGATGCAGACCTGCGGTAAACACAGTGAGTGTCCCAAACAGGATCAGCTTCGTTTTACTGTTTGCATTTTACTATATTTAATTCTAGACCTTTTTTGACAACGCAGAACCTCAGAGCAGAGCTTTTTTTCTGAGCTGCACTTCTTGGACAAGGGGATAAGGGGGATGATCAACCCCAACTCCCCGTCTCCGTTCTACCAGTGATAGGAGCTCCTCGCATCATGCAGTCACCGGGGAGAAGGGTCGAGCACCGACCGCGGGCCGTACTTTTGATCCAGATGGCTATTTTTGCGTCTTTTGTTGCAGTGAGCACCTGCTTGACTGGTAAGCAAATCGTCATGGGCTCTGAGCGCAAAGGCATGGGACTGCATACCTACAAATTGGTGCTGAAAGTGATTGTAATCCTGTTTACTCGTTAAGGGGGTGACAGCTTGCGATCGAGAGTCAAATTCGAGGCTTTTATCTTAGTATTTTCTTGGGCTTTTTCTTTGAGTTTATACTTTAGTTCTATAGTTCTTTATTAGCCTGTGCTGGTGCCCCAGTTTGCTTAGAACATGTTGTTATATTACTTTCTATTTGTGTACTGATAAACTGTAATGCAATTTCATTTCTATTAATAGTACCAAAGGTTTGTGTGGTTTATGCCATTGGTATGGTGTAAACCTCCCGTCTATGTCTTGTGTTGAGTAACATTAATGATCACATGGTAAGGTAAGACATCTGTCTGTAGGGCTATCAGGATAAGCTTTGACTGGTCTATATTGTGTGGTTTTGGAAGGACACCAATCATAATTTGACTGATCATTGATGTTCAACTACAGTAGATCCAAGCTCAAATGAACAGGCACAATATACATCCTGCATGGGACTAAGTGTAATGGAAACAATTTTGTGACGGATACTTGTTATCAGTTGCATTGCACTGGGACACATTCTCCCTGTCAGGTCTTGATAGACCACTCAAGTGCATTCCCAGGACTCCATGGGTGTCAAATACGTCATACCATGCCAAATCTGTTCTTGCACAAACATTTATTGTGCTTTAGAATATAAAATGAATTCAGAGTTAGTCTGAGGATTAACTGTGTGACAATGTTGGACTCCTGACTCCAGCCCATCGGTTAAACCAACCTTTCTGCCAATATGCTTTCAGCAGTGCAAGGACATCAAATCCTCCGTTACCGAAGCTCAATCAAGTCTCATCCAAGTGCCAAGAACTGTTGCTTCTCAGAGTGCTAATTTAAATTTAGCCGGAAAAGAACGATCTAATGAGTTCTTAAGTGTTTGCTCCTGTCTCCATGCAAACAAAGAAAGAAACATTTCCTGCTGTCTATTTTCCCAATAATATCTCTCCCATCCCACTTGTGTACGTTCAATTAGTCCATTCTATTGGGCGGCTGTTCTTATCACTACGCTAGTGTGCGGCTCACTCACCTTGATTAATTCTTTTCATCCCTGCTTCCCGAGCATTATCACTGAGTCGATACCATCTGGGGCATGTGAAGTGTGGCGTGTGTGCATGTGTGTGTGCGTGCATGTGCGTGCATGTGCGTGTCATTGTCTCTTTGAAAACTTGCTTGTATTCAAGAATCAACAACAGACACTGCTGACATATGCCCGTGTGTGTGTGTGTGTGTGTGTGTGTGTGTGTGTGTGTGTGTGTGTGTGTGTGTGTGTGTGTGTGTGTGTGTGTGTGTGTGTGTGTGTGTGT